>JAULBY010036224.1:0-14463 GCA_032358315.1 Ophiocytium majus | reverse complement strand
GGCCAAATGCCAGGCCGAAGCCTGTGGGGTGATTTGTCCACCTGGTGAAAAGCACCAGACAGCCCCCACACCTACACTATAACTGAATTAACACAATTCGAAGTATTTATTTACTTCTGCATATGAACTTAGAAGTACTTCGAAGTAAAATGCATACTACTGTAGTACTTCGCAGTAACAATATTTGTATACTTCAATAGTATTTACATCATTTGTATCATTATTTACATCATTTTATACGAATTTTAAAGCATATCACAAGTACGTGTCCCATCCCTTTTTACAAAGCCGTGCCACTCACTGAGCGTCGACGTCCACGTACATCACACGCTTGAAGCGGCGCAGCAGCGACGAATCTGGGCGTACTTGTAAAAATACGCTGTGTGCTGGCAACAACGTACAATTGATATTTGTATGCTTTACAAATACTTCAAGTACTACTGCAAAAAATCTTTGTGCACTCACTGCGCGTCGACGTCCATGTACACAACGCGCTTGAAGCGCCGCAGCAGCGCCAGCAGCGCGAGCACGCAGTCATTCACGTAGCAGAAGCCCGACGCACACGCGCGACGCGCATGGTGCCTGCCCCCGCCCCAGTTTATAGCCACGTCCGCATGCCCGCGCACCAGAAGTGCTGCCGCCTGCAGGGATGCGCCCGCCACCGCGCAGCAGTAGCGCCATAGACTCGGGAACACCTGTGCTCAGCGGTAGAAGCGGCGGCAGTAGCAGTGCTCAGCAGCAGTGGCAGTGCGGCTGGGATCAGTGGTACAGGCGGAGCGCAGCAGTAGTGCCCTAGATCGGGAACACCTGTGCTCAGTGGTAGAAGTGGCGGCAGTAACTGTGCTCAGCAGCAGAATGACCGCCGCCTGTAGGGATGCGCCCGCCACCGCGCAGCAGCAGCGCCATAGACCCGGGAACACCTGTGCTCAGCGGTAGAAGTGGCAGTGCGGCAGTGCTCAGCAGCAGCAGCAGCAGCAGCAGCAGCAGCAGCAGCAGCAGCAGCAGCAGCAGTGGCAGCATTGCGCAGCAGTAGCGCCATAGACCCAGGAACATCTGTGCTCAGCAGTAGAAGTGGCATTGCGGCAGTGCTCAGCACCAGCAGTGCGGCAGTGCTCAGCAGTGGCAGTGCGGCTGGGGTCAGCGGTAAAGGCGGCGCGCAGCAGCGCCATAGTCCCGGGAACACCTGAGCTCAGCGGTAGCGGTGGCAGCAGTGGCAGTGCTCAGCAGTGGCAGTGCGGATCAGCGGTAAAGGCGGGGCCACACATCGTGCGCAAGGTAAAAAGACCTGACAGGCGGCTAAGCCCAGACTTTGCCATGGCTGGGGCACAATGCCGGGCCAAGGCCTGTGGCGTGATTTGTACGCCTGGTCGACAGAAAAAAAACAAGTAGCCTGCACCCTACACATGGCACTATACGGAACTACTTCTAGCAAGTTGTAAAAGAATCCGAAAGGAAGCTGAGCCCAGACACTGCCGTGGCTGGGGCAAGACGCCAGGCCGAAGCCTGTGGGGTGGTTTGCCCACCTGGTCAAACACCAGACAGCCCCCACACCTACACGCGCCGGTCAGTGTCCTTGAGGGCTAGGGATGATGCAGAGTACAGTTACCAACAGGGTTTACTTGTGCAGTAATTGAAATCTAGGATAAAAGGCAAAGAAATTGAAGCAAAAAATTAGGCTCCCGTGTTCTTCAGCACCCGAAGTATTGAAAAGGATGTTGTGTGAAGCCAGCATCACACCAGTGCGGTGAATAACTACTTCAACAAGAAATGGAGTTGGTGTGGGTTGATTATGAGAAAAAATACCCTCTTCAAATTGCGCAGCTGCTTGCCTCGCAGTCGTGCAGCAGTCTCTTTTTGCTCTCATTCATGCCTCAATTGAAAAGACACCAGAAACGCCGCTAAGCCCAGGCAATGCCCTGGGGAGGTTATTGATTTAGTCACCACAAAACCAAGTGGCCAGCACTCCAACCATGCCATACGCACCGGCAAGTATGCTGTGCAAAGATTCCATTTAGGATAAAAGTAGATAAAACAACTGCGTAAAGGTGTCCAGAAAATGATTTTGCATGAGCAAATTTCATTGGTATTTGCACCAAGTGCTTGACAGGCGGCTAGGCACAATGCGAAGCCAGCCTGTGGCATGAATTGAAGTACGGCTTTTTGTGTTCGTTAGAACCCGGAGTACTGAAAAGGGTGTTGTGTAAAGTCATCAACACACTGGTGCTGCGCATAACAGCCACAAGAAAAGGAGTAAGTGTGAGTTATTTGTGGATAAAAAAATAAACTCTTCAAATTGCGCAGCTGTTTGCCTCGCAGTCGTCCAGCAGTCCTTTTTGCTCTCATTCATGCCTTTGAGGCAGATATAACAACTGCGCGAAGTTGTCCAGAAAAGGATAAAGTGTGAGGAAATTGCATTTGTAATTGCACAGGTGCTTGCCTCGCAGTCGTCCAGCAGTCCGTACGCCTCCAGCTGGTCCTCGTCCTCGGGGGGGTGCTGCAGGACTTGTAGATACTCCTGTGACCACGGGAGTCAGCCAGCAGCAGCGCAGGCAGAGCCTGCGTTACAAGCTCATGACATGTGCGTTCCAATTAAATGCTTCAAAGTACATAATGTTACATGTACACACATGTACTACTAGTATTACATGTACACATACGTGACGATTCAGTCGCCTGTGTCACAATCTCATGGCATGCACGTTACAATTTCATACACTACGTCACATGTACGTACATGAGTACATGCTTCTGAAGTACATCACGACATGGTTTAGTGGCACCAGCAGCACACCCAGACAGAGTCTGACACAAGAGCATGATGTGGTTGCAGAATGAGCTCTTGTGCCCAGTGCAGGCCGGCCCAGCATCGGCTGTGGTGCCCCAGGTGAGCTGTAGTGCAGCAGTGGATAAGGCTTAACCCACAAGCATACGGCAGCCGAGTGGAACGTGCCCAGCATGAGTTCTTGTGCCCAGTGCAGAATGAGCTCTTGTGCCCAGTGCAGGCCGGCCCAGCGGTGCCCCAGGTGAGCTGCAGTGCAGCAGTGGCTGCAGCGGTCAAGGCCCAGCCCACGAGCACACAGCAGCCAAGTGGACTGTAACCAGCGACAAACACACACACACACACACACAAACAAAAATCCTACAGTAGTACGTCAGAGGTAGTCCACTGCTCAGGAGCACACAAACAACATGCAAACACAAACAGATGCGAGCGCTCAGCAGCAGAAGCTTGCGCACGCGCCTGCGAGGCAAACACGGCCAACCACAAACACAGTGCCTGCTCAGCAGCACACACAACATCAACATGCGCCCACACAAAAAACATACGCGTGATTAGCAGCGGAACCTTGGTGATTTAGCACAACCTTGAACCACTGAAAAATGAGAAAAAACGTGGCATGAACCGAATCATTTACCAAAAAATTAACCAGCTCAGTACTTTGGTGGGTACCTGTGACTATACTTAGCACTTCCTCATGAGTGCTTATCATAAGCTCATCATACAGTTTCGTACTCCATTCTTGCACGCGCCTGCAAGTGGAACGCGCCCAGGTGCGCGCCCGTCACAACTGTGCGGGCACCCGTGCCGTTATCAAGTGTTACTTCATGACTTTGCGTGCACGCCTGCCTTTTTTTAGCATCACTTCATGATTTTTTGGGGTCAAAAACTCACAAACTTGCATCCTCGATTCCTGCACGTACCTGCGAGTGCAACGCGCCCAGGCGACTTCGTTTCGCATTACTACACGAGTCATTACTACAAACTTATGATGTTGCACACTTAATTCTCGCACATGCCTGCGAGTGGAATGCGCCCAGGTGCGTCCCCGTCGCGAGCGCGGGCGCCACCGTCGTCACCCTGGTCAGCATTACTTCATAAGTTCTACTACCACCTCAATAAGTACTTATTGCCCTCGAAGTATAAGATACTGATGTTGCATACTTCAAAGTATTGATCTTTTGCACGTGCCTGCGAGTGAAACGCGCCCATGTGTGTCCCCGTCGCGAGCGCGGGCGCCACCACCGTCACCCTGCTCAGCAGGCCGCACGCGCCCAGCAGCGCGTACAGCATCGCATCCCGTCCGTCGTGCGCCCCCATGCGCGCGCACAGCCGCTCATACTCCACACTGTGCAGCAGGTGCACGCGCTGAGCACGCAGCCGCTTGCGCGCGCGCCGCGGGTCCGGCGGCGGCGGCGCCATCGGCAGCGGCATCTGCTGCGGCGGCGGCGGCGCCAGCAGCGGCGGCTGCAGTGATGGCGCCGGCGTGGGCGGCAGCGGCATCTGTGACGGCAGCAACATATGTGACGGCAGCGGCATCTGTGACGGCAGCAGCATCTGTGTCGGCAGCGGCATCTGTGACGGCAGCGGCACCTGTGGTGGCGGCGACGGCGTGTGCGCCAGCGGACGCGTTGACGGCGCCAGCGGCTGCGGTGACGGCGGCCGCTGCAGCGGCGGCACCCTCGGCATCTGTGGCGGTGGCGCCAGGGGCGGCGGCGGCGTGTGCGCCAGCGGCTGCGGTGATAGCCCCGCTGCTGGCGGCTGTGCTGCTGCTGGTGGCGGCGCCACCCGCAGCGGCACTGGGTGTTCTGCGGCGTCATGCGCCTGTGGCGGCGCCTCATGCAGCTGCGCCGCCGGCGCATGCGCCGTTCCCACCGGCAGCGAAGTCTGTGCAGCGTCCTGCGGAGCGTCTGACGGTGGCAGAACCACATGCAGCGGTTGTGCCAGCGGTGAGGAGTGCGCTGCCACGGGCAGTGGCTGCGCTGTTAGCGGCGTCTGCGCATCCGGCGGCCATGCTGCGGCGCCCTGTGTGGGGTGCGGCGGAAGCGGTGAGGCTGCAAACGACCGCGCCAATCTTGACGGCAGCGAGATCTGTGCAAACTCCGCAGCGCTATGCTGCAGGCCCGGTGTCAGGGTGTGTGCCGCTGGCAGCAGCGCCGCTGGTGGCGGCTGTGAGGAGTAGAAGGTTGCTGCGGGCGGCGGTGTGGTTGCCGGCGGTGGTAAGGGTTGAGGCGGGCGGGCGGTGGCCAGCGGCGTGTTGGACGGCGGGGGTAGTGGCGGTGGCGCCGTGGGCTGCAGATAAGTTGGTGGTGCCGGTGCTGCTGGCGGCGGTGTGGCAGCCAGGGGCGGTGTCTGCAGCGGTGATGCTGCTGAGGCGTCTGGCTGCGGCAGTGACAGTGCCGGTGGCGGCTGGTGTCGCGGCGCAGATGCAGTTAGTGCATGTCGTGGCTGCGACGGTGCGACAGGCTGTGCTGGCAGTGCGACTGCTGTTGGTGGCTGCTGGTGGGGTGGCGGGGGTGATGGCGGCTGCTGCTGTTCTGCAGGCTGCTGGCTGGGCTGCTGCTGCTGTTCCTCCTCGGGTTGCCCAACGTTCCTGTTGGCCTGCTGGCCTTGCTGGTGCCACTCCCGCTGCTGTACTGAGAGCAGCAGCTGCTGCTGCTGCTGCTGTTGCTGTGGCTCCTGCTGCTGCCCTTCAGACTCGGCAGGCAGTGCCGCAGCAGCAGCTCCGTCGCCGCCCTGCATCGCCAGCAAAGCTCCTTCTCACAGCAAATTGCTGCCTCTTGCGGACGTTCCTGCTCCCGTCTTGGCAACGGGTTTTGTCGGCACAGCGTGACGGCTTTGTTTCTTTTGGTTGGCGGTACCTTAGCCGCCTGGCACACGGCCACCTGCACAGCCAGCCGGTGTCGTGCCGTCTGTGTGCACTTGCTGTTGCTACATCGTTGGAAACAATGCTGAGCAGATTTGAACGCCAAAAACCTGAAAAAGGCGCGAAATCTCTGGGCTGAGTTTGGTGTGTCGTGATCGATCATCACACACCGGAGCAGCAATTGCTGCCAGATAGAGGGGAAGCGCCCTCCCGTGACTTGGCAAGGACGCCATGGCCCACCTGCGGCTGGCGGGCATGGATTCCACCTTCGCCGTGCACTCGGCCATCACCAGCCTGGCCTGCAGCCCCTGCGGCAGCTTCGTGTTTGCGGGCTTCGCTGATGGCAGCCTGTGCTTGTACCCGCATGTGCTGGTGGCGGGGGGGCCGCCGGAGAGGGAGGGGCTCGTGGTGGGGCGGATCACACCCAAGGGTATGCACACCAGGTGAGCGGCACCACCACAGCCACCGTCGTCCCCCGCACACGAAGGCACGGCGCTGCATCCAACGTCTCGAAAAGTGGCAGTTGCCGGGAGTCGTTGGTAGCTCTCAGCCCTTGGTGCTGCTCTCATCAAGTAAGCAGACGCCAGAGGGAGGGGCGCAGCGTCCGCGCTAGCTGCGCGCAGCTGGCTTAGCGCGTGTGCCCTTATTTGCCGGCATGGCTGTCCCGGCGCGGCACCGGCTCTCTGCCTCCATGGCACTGGATGCACCCACAGCAGCTGTTGTGCCGTTTAGCCGCTGCCACACACGCCGCCCGCGAGGGCTTGAAGGTGGGCCACACAGGCCGGCGCAAGGGCTTGCGCAGCAGCAGCAGACCCAGCGGCAGCGGCGCACGGGCCACTGGGGCTCGCAGTGGTGGCGTTGCTAGCTGTCGTGTGGTAACCTGGGCAGATCTGCGGCTGCCAGCCGTTCGCTGCGGTGGCAGGTGCAGCCGCAGCAGCAAGGGCACCGCTGCCCCCGCTGCGCCGCCAGCGCCGCCACCGGCACCCCTGGCGCGCTGCATAACCCCACAGCCACCACCACCTGCTGAGCTGCTGCTGGGCACCTCAAATGGCTTGTGTCACCTGCTTTGACGAAGTTGATCGTCCCACACCGCGTTCGTGATTGGTGTTGTGCACGTCCTGCCCACAGCTTGTCATGCCCGCTGTCGTGCTCAATGGGGGCGCACGTTGTGGGGGTGTTTAAATGTTTATGTTGGCATTGGTGCCGCCAGCTGCTGGCCCCTACATTTGCAACATGCCAGCATTTGCTAACGGCGAGTGGGGCTGCCACCCTTTCCCTAACCGCCGCCCCTGTCCCCCCTCATCGTGGACTGCCCGCAGCCTGAACATGCACGTGGCGGTGTCTCAGGACTGCCGCTTTGTGTTTGCGGGCGTGATGCGCGGCTCGACGGAGATGCTCGCAGCGGACCTGACTGCGTTGCCGACATGGGACAACCTCCCCTCGTCCAAGGTGATGCAACTGGCAGACGATTTGACAACCGTCTTGGTGCGAAGTACTATGAACATGGTAGGAAGTACTACATATGTAGTGCTTTGAAGTACTTCTAAAGTACTGCTCGCAGCGGACCTGACTGCACTGCCGACCGACGTGGGACAACCGCCCCTCGTCCAAGGTGATGCAACTGGCAGATGACCTTACAACCATCTTGTTCTGCAGTACTGTGAAGTGAACGAAACCTAAAGGCTGCTAAGCCCAGATACTGCCGTGGCAGGGGCGAAATGCCAGGCCGAAGCCTGTGGGGTGATTTGTCCTTCCGAAGTACTTTTTAAGTATTCGCCCGGGGCAGAAACTTGTGCAACTTGTTGGGTGCATTTGAAAGCAACTTTACCCGCGCATTGTTTTGGGTTCCCAGGTATGTGAATTGCTAGGGTACACCACTCAGTTTTTCTGAGTGCCTCCCAAAGTGATTTGCCCCTCCATGTACTTCGAACCTCGTTAGGTTGCAGCTCCGGCGACTAGTGTGGTACAAGACGGTATTACAGCCCCAGCAGCAGCTGCTGCCAACGCCGCACCAGCGCGTGCTTCATCGATTGGCTACGTTACATGTGTACATGCACGCAGCGCACATCATTTTCTGTTTGCAAAATGTGGGCGGGTGTTTGCAGCGCCATGCACAGGGCTTGCACGACCCCATGTGCTCTCTTGAGTCGCACTGCAGCAATGCTGCACACGTCATGTTCTGTACACACTGGCGGACATCAGTGCAGCGATCCGTACGCCATCTCTTGGGTCAGCCCCACAGAATATTGCAACAATTGTTGTTGCTTGCCAGTTACAAAAGTAACTGCCCGTGCAGCTGCGGCGGGAACGCACTCACAACCGCCTGGCAACGCACTGCGTCTGTTTGCTGCCATCGCCACCACTCCCATTGTGCATCGCCCCGTTGCATCAGCAGTCTACTGTATATATCGGTGTATAAGGCCCCCCACTATCACTTCATAAAAAACCCCTCCCTGGGTCAGATTTCCACAGTTGAGTGAACGGGTGTCTCGTTGTAACTTTGGGGGTCACCCGTGTATGACTTTACATACTTCGTAAGTACTGAAGTACTTCAAGTACAGCGAAGTGAAGGACTGTGTAAATACAATCAGTAGTAGTATTTATGAACACCCCCCCGCGTTAGCGACGCCCGATGCCGGCCACACAACCAGAATTTTTTTTAATACTCCCATACCTACCGGCTGCTGAGCACGCCTCCCCTGCTGCTGAGCACATGCCACAGGAGCTGAGGGCAGGCGGCGCCGGCGTGGCGGACTCCCTCACAAAGGCGGTTGTGCCGCACAGCCACATGTATACTTCGAAGTATACCGTATAAGTTGCATGCTGCTGTAGTATGTAGCATAACACCCCATCCAGTGTTAGCGATGGCCGATGCTCGGCGACACAACCAGGGGATGTTTACGCTCCCATATCCAGCAGCTGCTGAGCTCCCCCTGCTGCTGAGCACGCATTACAGGAGCTGAGGGCGGGCGGCGCGGGCGTTGCCGACTCGCTGGCCAAGGCGGTGGTGCTGCACAGCCACATTCATATACTGTATATGTTAAATACTACTGTAGCACTATGTAGTATGTAGTATAACACCCCTCCAGCGATGGCCGATGCTTGGCGGCACAACTGGGGGGTTTGTACTGCTGATATCCACCGGCTGCTGACCACGCTTCCCCTGCTGCTGAACACGCATTACAGGAGCTGAGGGCGGGCGGCGCGGGCGTTGCCGACTCGCTGGCAAAGGCGGTGGTGCTGCACAGCCACACCGACGCCAAGCTGCGCGGCTTTGGCGCTGCCACGCTGCTGGAGGGTACCAGCGGGGCGGGCGTGGAGTACCGCCTGCTGTGCGGGCGCGGCATCAAGAACATACACATCTGGTGAGCTGCACAATAATCGATTTTCAGATGTCAAGACATTTGTCTTCGAAGAGCATGTTTCGTTTCAAAATTGTGCCTTACACGAACTGTGGACAGTAGCTGCGTTATCAGCGATAAGTGCACTGAAGACACTTGGACACGCTGCCGGAGGGTACCAGCGGGGCAGGCGTGGAGTACCGCCTGCTGTGCGGGCGCGGCATCAAGAACATTCATATCTGGTGAGCTGCACAGAAGTGGACTCCTTGGTGCCTTTGAGGTGGATATTTTGTTGCAAATTTGTGCCTGACACGAACTGATAAGGACAGCAGCTGTGTTATCAGCAATAAATTAACAAAAAACACTTGGACACGCTGCTCGAGGGGGCCAGCGGGTCAAGGGTGGAGTACCGGCTGCTGTGTGCGTGCGGCATCGAGAACATACACATCTGGTGAGTTGTACAGAAATGAGATGTTGTAAGACGTTTCTTGTTGGCAAAAAAGCAAAAACACTGTCAGGCTGCTGGAAGGCACCAGCGGAGCGGGCGTTGAGTACCGCCTGCTGCGCGGGCGGGGCATCAAGAACATACACATCCGGTGGGTTACACGCAAGTTTATTTCTGTAGTAAGCTTTTGGTGCAATTTTGCCTTACACAAACTCATGGGGACACTAACAGTTGGGATACGGGCATGGCATCAAGAACATGCAAGCCTGGTGAGTTACACGCAAGCTGTTTTGTTTTGTAAGCAGTCAAGCCCCCTAAATAAACCTGCATCAAGAACACGCGTGTTTTGTGAGCGGCATGGAAGTCACATTTCGTTAAAACAAGGCGCAGAATCCTGAATCCTTCACCACTGTAAACTGGATTCGCCTGTACTGCAAACGCAATGACTTGCCCTTCATTGCCCTTCATGTGGTCCGAACCTGGTCAAACCAGCCAGCAGGGCATGAAGAGTAGGTTTCGACGCACCGGAATTGTGTATCCTCAGTTGCAGCAAGTGCCCTGCAGGAACTGAGGGGGGAATTACCCGCTGTATCAGCGCGATACTCGTTTTTTTTGCCTTCCCTGCCACTCCTGCGCAGCATTAGGAACATGCATGATACACTTCTGGTGTGGGGTAATGGCGCCCAGTTATGATGAAACAACACCCCCCCCTCCGCCCACATACTTGAGGTTGGTTGTTGATCATGTCCTCACTTTGTGACTTGTTATTGCACAACACCAAACCTTTATTGTTGAACACGCTCACTTGTGCGCGTACGGGTCATGCCGGGCAGCAGGCACTGTGATGCACGTGTACATACTTCCGAAAAATGTGTGAGCGACCCGTTGGTGCACGGGCGTACCCTGCCTGCGCTTTGCACGCACGCGGTGCCTGTGCTTGGTGTAGTGTTCTGATGTGTTTACCATAGATATCAGGGTATAAGACCCCCCGGTTGTGTCGCCGAGCGCCGGCCGTCACTAACACCGGGGGGTTCTTATTCCGGAGGGGGGTCTTATACCACATTTTCCCATTCTACGGTATATACATTTATATAGAGGGTACCCCGGGCCTTGCTGCCAGATGTCCCTCGTGCATAGACCGGGGGGTTCTTATTCGGGGGGGGGGGTCTTATACCAGCTGGGGTTCTTGTACCACGATATCTACGGTAGCAACATCACCTGAGTCACCGCCGCCCCTTGCACATAGGCCGCCGTGTCAGACTGCACACGCTGGCTGCAACCTTCACACGCCATCTCCGTTTGCTTCGGAATATACTTATATACTTCACGAGTGCATACGTATTTGTCACTTCATGTAACACTTTTGCACCTTGAAATGTAAGCTAAATAATGAAATAAGTGTACTACAGTAATATAATAGTACATATACTTCTAGTATGTATGCTTCACACGCCATCTCGGTTTGCTTTGGACATACATCACGAGTGCACACGTGTTTGTCACTGCACGCAACGCGTCTGCCCCTCTTAAGTGTAAGTACTGGTACTTTGAAGTATGCATGCATTTAGAGGTGAGGCTAGCGCACCTAAATGGCTTGTCTCTCCCCCCTCCCCCCCCCCCGCATGCACGTGCCCCGGTTCGTGCAGGTCATTCAAACCAGGGGCACCCCGTACCCCGGGGGGGGGGGGGGCTGCCCCCCCCCCAACATGGGTGTGCATCCACGATGTGCAGACAAATGGCATGACGGTGGAGCTGGTGGGGTTCAGGCATGGCGGGCGGCAGGGGCTCAGCAAATCCGACCGCATGTGCATACGGCTGTGGGACCTGCGGGAGGATGGGTCGCGGCCGGCCTACAAAGATGTGCCCAATACACAGGATGCCAAGGTGTGGAGTTGATATACTTCCTAAAGTACTTCAAAGTTTGAAATGATACTTCTACAGTAGTACTCCTGCTGAAGTATGTACTACCGATATGAAGTACTTGTGTATGTGGTTGTGCTTGATTAGGGTTTGTGGAGTGCATGGAATGGTTCTCACAGCGCTGTGGGATCTGAGTGCACGAGGTGCGGCCGGCGTACAAAAGGACGTGCCTAATACACAGGATGCCAAGGTACATGTACTTTTCAAGTACTTCTGTATCACTAATGTTTGTGGAGTACATGAAATGGCTCTCTACATGTGCATACGGCTGTGGGACCTGCGGGAGGATGGGGCGCGGCCGGCCTACAAGGACGTGCCCAATACGCAGGATGCCAAGGTGTAGGCAGTATGGTATACTGCTGAAGTATACTACATATGTATATTATAGTACTAGTACATGAGGAAGTACATGTATACATACATGTGGTTGTGCTTGATCAGGGGCTCAGCAAGTCCGCATGTGCATACGGCTGTGGGACCTGCGGGAGGCGGGGCGCGGCCGGCGTACAAAGACGTGCCTAATACACAGGATGCCAAGGTATGTAGTTCTATTTCACTCATATTCGAGGAGTGCATGAACTGGCTCTCTACATGTGCATAGTGCATACGGCTGGCTGCGGGACCTGTGGGAGGATGGGGCGCGGCCGGCGTACAAGGACATGCCTAATACACAAGATGCCAAGGTGTGGACATTATATATATATATGTCAAAGTATACATGATACTTCTAGTATGTACATGATATATATGTGGCTGTACTTAAACAGTGTGTGTGAAGTACATGTACATGGAATGGTTCTCACAGCACTGTGGGATCTTCTGAGTACATGGCACGCGGCCGGCGTACAAGGACATGCCCAATCGCAGGATGCAAGGTATGTAGTTCTATGTTACTAAAATCTGTGGAGTACATGGAATGCCTCTCTATGACAGTCCTGTGGGGCCGCAGGGAGGATGGATGCGGCCGGCGTACAAGACGTGCTAAGCTGTGGAGGTGGTGTATGTAATTGTACTTCATTAGAGTTTCTGGAGTACGTATATATATGTACTATATATATACATATATATATATCAGCGAGGGTGGGGCGCGGCTGGCGTACAGACGTGCCTAAAAGGATGCCAAGGCGGGGAGGTTATCTGTGTGTTTTTTTGTTGCACTTCGTAACACCTTGCGGAGCACGTGGAATGGTTTTCTGTGGCAGTGCGGCAGGAGCTCAGGTGAAACGTCATGTAACCGCCACACGGCGCGTGTTTGGCGTTGTACCCCCTTTTTTGGTGAAAGCTGTGCACAATTTTATGGTTATGTTGTCTGCACCATTAGATAATAACAAAATGTGCCTGGCGCGTGCACCCTCTTCCTGTAACCGCCGCGTAATTGCCGCCGCAGGGCGTCGTTGGCCACTTACTTTTGAAAAGTATTTAGTTCTTCAGTACGATACATTTTTTTCAATACTACTCTAGTACCAATGGATAGTAATAAGCTATTTTTGGCGCCTGCCTCCCATAACCGTCGCGTACCGCCGCCGCAGGGCGTCTTCGCCGACTTATTGACAATAGTTTTACCTTGCAGTTTGATACATGTTGTCTTTTTTCCAACATGCTTCTGAAGTATCGTCGTGACATGTGTCTGGCGGTTGCACCCCCTCCTTTCCATAACCGCCACGTAACCGCCACCGCAGGGCGTCTTCGGCGACTTTGCCTACGGCGGCACCTACTCCCTCAGCCTCGTCCGCCTGGACGCCGCCTCCTGGGCCAACCGCGCTGAGCTTGCCCTACCGCTCCCGGGCGGAAACACCACCACCACCGGCGCCGGCGCTGCCTCCGGCGACAGCAGAGGCGGCGGCGGGGAGGGCAGGCGCAGACACTGCCGCGTCATCAAGCGGCTGGCGGGCACACAGGATGGGAGGCATGTTCTGGTAGTGTGCAGCGATGGGCAGGTGCTGTATCACCGGCACAGCGAGGGGGGAGGGAGGGGAGGGGGAGGCGGCGGCGGGGGCAAGGGTGGTGGGGGGGATGCGCATGCGCGGCTGCAGCCGCTTGGGGCGCTGGTCGCTGACGGCAGGGGGGAGGTGAGCGCGCGGTTGCTGCTGAGCAGCGCTGCTGCTGAGCACTGCTGCTGCCACTGCTGCTGCTGAGCACAACTGGGTGCTGCTGCTCTTGCTGCTGCTGCTGAGCCATGCTGCTTGTGCTGCTGAGCCATGTATTTCAGTGTTACAAGGTGCTTGATCCAGGCATTCGCATCAATGCCCTCCACCACTTGTTTTGCTGTGCCGCCTCACAGGACCTGCCGTGCAGGTGGGCGTTCTCCCTCGTGAGCGGCAGCGCTCTCGCATATCTCCAATTCACACAGTCTCACACGATTCCCTTGAAAAAAAATATGTGAAGGCAGCCGCACCAATGCCTTCCGCGCACTGCTTTCGCTGCCCCACTTTTGCTGCGCCGCCCCCCCAGGACCTGCCGTGTAAAGTGGCGCTCTCCCTCGTGCGCGGCAGCCCCATGCCCATGCTCATGATTGCAGACGGCGACGGCACACTCAAACTTCAACTCCTGCAGCCGCAGCACCACCCGCCCCGCAGCCCCGTCAGCGAAAACGAAACCGCCACAACTTCAACAACTGCCACCCTCCCCACCAGAGGCAGCCCGCGCGGCGGCGGCGGCGGCAGCGGAGGCGGGAGGGCGGGAGCTATGGTGCTGGCGTCGCCGCCACTGCAGCCGCGTGCCGCTGTCGCGCCCGCCACCGGGGGCGGCAGCGGCGGAGGCAGCGGCGGCAGCGGCCACTCCCGCATCACCCCGCAGATGGCTCAGAAGGTGCGCGCCGACAGCCGCACCTCAACTTCAACTCCAGTGAGCTCAGCAGGAGCGGCGGCGGCGGCGGCGGCGCCCGCGCCCGGCGCCTCCCCCCTGCCGCGCAGGCGCAAGGTGGCGGTGCGCGTGGACTTCACCTCGCCTCCCGCGGTGACCGCAGCCGCTGCCGCGGCCGCGGCCGTTTCCGACGGCGGCAGCAGCAGCAGCGCGAGCAGCACCGAGGAGTCGAGTGGCGCCAGCGGAGACGAGGAGACGTCGCACACCGCGCCGTGCCAGAGGCTTGCGCCGGCGGCGGCGGCGGCGGCGG
>JAULBY010036223.1:0-40236 GCA_032358315.1 Ophiocytium majus | reverse complement strand
TTCCATCCGTCCGCAAGTAAGCATAAATGTAATAGCAAAAGTGTTCGTCCATGAACACATCATATCACATCTTTAACTTCACCGTTTACTACCCGAACGTAATGTGTCATATAGACTCCTTGTTAAAAAAATTAAATTATGCGCGTATAAGCGCCATTACTTTAAAGTCATTTGCAGAAATATCATACCAACTTGTCAATGCGCCAACTTGCACTGGAGATGAGTAGTTAGTAGCATTTCCAAGTCCTAATTGACCGGTATTTGCAGATCCCCAAGACCAAAGTGTGCCATTTCTTATAGCCATTTGAGCGTTAACACTACTTGTTACATTAGTCCAACCAGTAAGTGACCCAACTTGTTTAGGTGATGAATAATATGTAGTATTACCAAGACCTAATTGGCCCAAATTATTTCTACCCCAAGTCCATAAGGTTCCGTCTGTTTTAACTGCAATAGTTCCACCACCATAACTAGCAGATATTTTTAACCAATTAGTTAACGCGCCAACTTGTTTTGGAGATGAATAGGCAGTTGTGTTTCCTAGTCCAAGTGATCCGTAAACATTCCCACCCCATGCCCAAAGTGTTCCATCTGTTTTAATTGCAAAAACATTTGACCATGATGTAGTGTAAGAGCCAGATGCTACCGCCAACAACCAAGTAGTTCCAGATCCAACTTGCTTTGGACTTGAGTAGTCTGTGGTGTTTCCAAGCCCAAGTTGACCAGTGCTATTACGGCCCCACGACCACAAAGTGCCGTTAGTTTTTATAGCTATAGTAAACCTAAAGCTACTTTTTACATAAGCCCAGTTAGTCAATGCACCAACTTGTTTTGGTGAGGAATAGTTTGTTTGGTTGCCAAGGCCAAGTTGCCCCGTATCTCCATAGCCCCACATCCACAATGTTCCGTCTTTTTTAACTGCTCCGGAAGCATATCCTGCCGTAACCAGCAGCCAATCAGTTAATGAACCAACTTGTTTAGGAGAAGAATAGGATGTTGTATTTCCAAGACCTAAAGCCCCGCCACCACCATTACCAAAAGACCAAAGCGTTCCATTATTTTTTGCAACTAGCGTGAAATCATTGCCTTGATCTGACCCTTGAGTTTGTAATGCAGACCAATTAGTTAGTGTACCAACTTGTACTGGACTAGATCTATTTCCTGTTACGCCAATACCAAGTTGACCGTTTCCGTTATACCCCCAGCCATAAAGTGCTAAATCTGGCAAAGTAGTAATGCTGTTACTTGCCGCGCTTGCTGGGCCTGTACCAGAAGAGTTGATAGCTTGTACAGTAAATGTGTATGCCGTACCGTTAGCCAAGCCAGAAACTGTAATAGGCGATGCTGATCCTGTACCAGTAAAGCCACCGGGGTTGGATGTAACAATGTAGCCAGTAATGGTAGCAGGTACACCGGGGTATGTTGGTGCAGTAAAAGTTACAGACGCACTTGCGTAACCAGCAGTAGCCGTGCCAATTGTTGGCGCACCGGGAGTAGCAGTCCAAGTCCCCGCAGCTTTAGCATTGGCTTGGCTGCTGAGGTTCCAGATACCTGAGTATTGAACGCTTGATGCTGTTGCCATTTGACTATCCTTTGGCTATCGTAAAATTTAGACCAATTACAGCAGTGTTCCAGCCAGTTAAAGATCCTACTTGAACCGGGCTTGATCTATTTGTAGTATTACCAAGGCCCAATTCACCAGCAGTATTTCTTCCCCAAGCCCACAAGGTTGTGTCTGTTTTAATTGCCACCACAGATGCATAACCAGAAGATAAACTAGACCAATTAGTTAATGAGCCAACCTGTATTGGAGAAGAGTAACTTGTAGTATTTCCAAGACCAAGTTGCCCATTGCCACTAATTCCCCATGCCCAAAGAGTTCCACCACTTTTTATTGCCAAACTGTATCTGTAACCACAAGTAGTTGTTAACCATGTAGTTAATGCTCCAATTTGTTTTGGAGATGAATAATCTGTTATGTTTCCTTGCCCTAATTGCCCTTCGTTATTCCAACCCCATGCCCACAATGTTCCGTCTGTTTTAAGGGAAATCATATTTTTCCCTTGAGAAGCTACATATATTTTAAACCAATTAGTTAATGAGCCAACCTGTATTGGAGAAGAGTAATAAGTGGTATTTCCAAGACCGAGTTGTCCATTTGCATTTCTACCCCAAGTCCACAACGTGCCATCTGTTTTAATAGCTGCGCTTGTATAGCCCCCGGCAGATATTGTTAACCATGTGGTCAAAGCTCCGACTTGCATCGGGGAAGAATAACTTACCGTGTTGCCTAAACCTAGCGCCCCCGAAGTTCCCCGACCCCAACCCCATAGTGTGCCGTTGGTTTTAACAGCAATAGAAAAATAACTACCAGAAGCCGTGGAAAGCCAAGTAGTCAACGCGCCTATTTGCTTAGGACTTGAATAAGATGTCGTATTACCCAATCCTAATTGACCGTATTGATTTCTACCCCATGACCATAAAGTATTATCTGTTTTGGCAGCTAAAGTGCTATTATTATTTAAACTAAAACTTAGCCAGTCAGTTAATGTCCCAACTTGTTTTGGAGATGAATAATAAGTTGTGTTTCCAAGACCCAGTTGCCCGCGATAATTTGCTCCCCACATTAGCAAGTTATAGGTATAGGTAGGCGCAGCCAGTGGGTTGTACCCCGGCTTGTTGATCCCAGCGGCATATCTGAAGCTCACGCTACGCTCCTAAGTAATGGCTTCTCACCCAACCGTGCTTTGATTTGGTCAAAGGGTGCAGACCAGTCACCGAACACCTCTTGCCTGAACAGGCGCATGGAATCATAGTAGGGGGTCTTGTCGCCGTCAAGGGCATAAAGGAAGTACGGCATGATCGGTGTGACTACCCATGTCTCAACGCCCATAGCAGCCGCAATATGGCTCACGCTGGTGCAAGACGATATCACCAGATCACAGCTTGCCGCTGCTGCCCGTGTGTCTTCCCATGTGTTCAGAGGAACTTGCTTGACCCAAGGCGGCGTGGCCTCTGCGCCCTCGTCGCGCTGCAAGCTGATGAACTCGTAGTCGCTGTCCTTAACAGCGTCAAACATCAACTCGTAGGGGAACTTCTTGTGATGCTCATGCTCAAACTTGCTGTTGCCCTGCCAGCGCAGACCGATACGCTTCTTGCGGCCCTTGATGGTTACAGGCTTGGAGATGTACGGCGCACCAGACAGATCAGCAAGCTCCAGCCCCAGTGGGACTACGGCAGACATACCAGCCACCCATGAGTCGTGGTAGATGCCAAATACTGCCTCGTGCTGGATGACAGAGGACACACCCTCAACGCCGACAAACAGGCTTGCCAGTGGGCCAGAGCAGGACACGATTACCTTGCAGCCGCGATCAGCGATCATCTTGGCATAGCGCACCTGATGGATTTGGTCACCCAAGCCGCCTTCCAAGTACAGCAGGATTGTTCCCTTGGTCTTGCCGTCCCACTGCGGTGTGGGTACGTCTGGATGTTTATTACCGAACACGCCAGCAATACGGCCCCTGTCCATCAGGCTGTAGCCCTTTTGGATTTGGCTTTGGCGCAGGTAGTACCAGCCACGGTTATAGGCAGCGCGGTGGTTGTTTGGCTCCTCTGCCTCCAGTTTCTGGGCAATGCGCCAGCCTTCAGCAAAGTCACCAGTGGTGGATGCCGCCAGCATGAGATCAAGGTCGTGCAACTCAGGTACTGTGCGTGGGCGCTCAAGCCAGAACTCAGGCTGGCAGAACGTGCCGTAGTGGGACTTCAGTAGATCACGGGGGTCTTGTTTGTGCTGGGCGGCAAGTACAGGCTTGACATCGTGCATACCTGCATGACCGTGCAACTGCTCATCGTCCTCTGCCACCGTGGAGCCGTCAATGTTGTTGAAGTCATACTCAAACGCTGGTAGCTCCAAGAACTCATGGATGCGGGCCAGTTCTGCCTTGGGGTCTGCCAGCAGGTCTTCGTACTCCACGAACAGGAAGTTCTCTGGTGCGTACTCAAAGCCGTTTTGCAGGGAGATGTAAGCAGCCCGCAGATGATCCATTAGCTGACCAGTGTGCATGAACTCATCCAAGTCGGCTGGCTTGGCTACACGGATAAACGATGCAGCGCAGTCAGGCACGGAGCGGACGGTGGCAATGATCTTGGGAGGACGATCCAACACTTGGGCCATAGCGCCCATGATCTGTGCAATGGGCCAGCCACGGGACTTGTCGATGATGACGGGCTTGTCGGTGTCCTCGTAGAACGCATCAATGGCTCCGCGCATGGTCTGGGCCAGCTTCTTACGCTCTGGGTCATTTTCATTTAAGAGGCCAGCAGAGTGCCAAGTGTTTGCCAAGCCATCCAACGCATGAACCAGACCAGATGTGGTGGACACATGGGTCATTGGGTTCTGGTTAAGGATAGCCGCAAGCACGGTGGAACCGCTGCGGGGGATGCCAGAGAGGAAGTGGAGGGTTTTGTTCATGTGTTTAAATATTTGCAATACCAAGTAGGAAATTTTGACCGCCAGTAATTCTTTGCCATTTAGTCAATGTACCTACTTGTTTAAAAGACGAATAGTAAGTTGTATTACCGAGACCAAGTTGACCGTAAACATTATTTCCACAAGACCAAAGCGTTCCATCCGTTTTAATGGCAAAAGAAGCATTAAATGTTGCAAATGCTTTTGACCATGTAGTCGATGCGCCTACCTGTTTTGGCGAGGAATAGTTGGTCGTATTTCCAAGGCCGAGGTTCCCAGCGCTGTTGTAGCCCCAAGTCCACAGTGTGCCATCAGTTTTAACTGCAACCATTCCGTAGGCTTGAGCAGCAGAAGTTGTAGACCAATTAGTCAATGCGCCTATTTGTTTAGGTGATGAATAATTAGTTGTATTGCCAAGGCCTAAACCACCAAAAGTGTTATCTCCCCACGCCCACAATGTACCATCTGTTTTTACTGCAAATGTGTTAATTGCATCGGCGTTAACAATTGGTTTTGACCAATTTGTTAAAGAACCAATTTGTTGTGGTGAAGAAAAAGCATAGGTCGTATTACCAAGACCAAGATTTCCGCTTGCATTTTGACCCCAACCCCAAAGAGTTCCATCAGTTTTGACTGCTATTGTGTATCTATTTCCGCAAGCTACTGAAGCCCAATTTGTTAACGCCCCAATTTGTTTGGGGGATGAGTAATAATTTAAATTACCAAGCCCTAAATTTCCCCAAGCATTTCTTCCCCAACCCCACAAAGTTCCGTTAGTTTTAATGGCAATCATAAATTGCGCAGTTCCACCAGAAACATAACTCCAATTGGTTAAAGCACCAACTTGTTTTGGAGATGAATAATACGTTGTGTTATTTAAACCTAATTGACCTTGGTTGTTCTGTCCCCAAGTCCAAAGCTGACCATTTTTAATTGCTGCTCCAGCAACGGTAGTGCCGCCATAAACTGAATCCCAGCTAGTTGAGCCAACTTGCTTTGGAGACGAGTAGTATGTTGTGTTTCCTAAGCCAAGCTGACCATAGTTGTTCGCCCCCCAAGAAAACAAAGTTGGCTTTGGCGCAACAGGCCAAGTCCCCGCCGCAATGGCAGCGTTTACCTGCTGCATTGTCCAGATGCCTGAGTATTGAACGCCGGGTGCAGGAATAATTGTTGCCATGTTTTTACCCTATTGCAATCATTGCATACCCGCGATTAGCTACTGTTAACCAATAAGTAGAAGTTCCAACTTGCTTGGGAGACGAGTAGTCAGTTGTGTTTCCAAGACCAAGCCCACCATAAGGGTTGTATCCCCAAGACCAAAGTGTTCCATCGGTTTTAATTGCGGCTGAAGCATAACTTCCTTTAGAGATTTTGCTCCAATTAGTTAATGCTCCAACTTGCTTGGGAGACGAGTAGTAAGTAATATTTCCAAGGCCCAAACTTCCACCAGATCCACTACCCCATGACCAAAGAGTGCCGTCTGTTTTTAACGCCAAAGCGTTGTAATCCCCAACTATTTTTAACCAATTTGTTAAAGCGCCGACTTGATTAGGACTAGATCTGTTTGTGGTATCACCAAGGCCAAGTTGTCCATAATTGTTGTACCCCCAAGACCAAAGCGTTCCGTCTGTTTTAATAGCAAATCCAGAATAATTTCCTGCGGACACATCCGCCCAAGTAGTTAAAGCACCTATTTGTACTGGGGAAGAGTAATTGGTGGTATTTCCAAGGCCAAGACCGCCACTAAAACCTATTCCCCAAGACCATAAAGTCCCGTTTGATTTAATTGCGTATGCCCCGCCATACCTGTTAACAGATGCTTTAGTCCAAGTGGTTAACGCTCCTACTTGTTTTGGGGATGAATAATAAGTTGTGTTCCCAAGACCGAGTTTACCATCGGCGTTGCTTCCCCACGTCCACAATGTTCCATCTGTTTTAAGTGCAATTACACTAGGAAAACTTACTTGTATAAAATACCAGTTTGTTAATGTTCCAACTTGTTTTGGAGATGAATAATAAGTTGTGTTCCCAAGACCAAGATTACCATAAGCGTTAAATCCCCACATCCATAAAGTACCATCTGTTTTAATGCCAGCAGTTGAATATCCAGATGTAGATACTGAACTCCAAGTAGTCAATGACCCAACTTGATTCGGGGATGATTTATCTGTAGTAGATCCAATACCAAGTTGCCCATAAGAATTTGCACCCCAGCCAAATAGGTTGTACAAAATAGTAGGAGTCTGCGCAGCCAGAGGATTGAATCCCGGCTTCACAATACTACCTTGGAACATTTGTCGTAAAGACATACTGTTCTACCTTAACTTACTACTTCGTAGCTGATTGTGTAGGTGATACCGCTTGCCGTGCCGCTGGTAACGGTGATCGACGTACCTTCCATCAGGTATATCGCTGTGGTTTTGTCCACCGCAATCAGGGATGCGCTGGCTGGTACAGAGATAGTCGAGATGATGGGGTATGCCGTACCGCCGCTAGGTGCAGAGCCTTGGGCCACCGCGCCGTTGGTGTAAACAGCCACAGTAGCGTTGACAGCAGAGGAGCCGTTCACGTTAGCGCAGACGATCTGGTTGATCTTAAACACCTGACCGCTGGAAGCAGCGTTAGCCAAAAGAACAACCGCAGTCGTGCCGCCGGGGGTGTAGTAAGTCGTTGTGCCGGAAGCTGTTGTCGCGGCTAGTAAGTTTGGGTTTGCCATGTTTGCTCCTTAGAAGCCGAAGATGAAAGAGATCATTGTGGCCTTGGCTTGGGTTACGCCAGAGGCTGCGGGTGCTTGGAATGTCGGGGCAGATGATCCGTTACTTGTCAGAACATACCCAGATGTGCCTGCTGCGGTGGTGGACATTGCGCCAGTCGTAGATGCAAATACTACACCGTATTGAGTCAGCGCACTGCTTTGACCTGTACCGCCAGATGTGACTGGGATTGCAGTCGTAGCTGTCAGGGTTGTAAATGCACCCGATGCAGGAGTTGTAGCGCCCACTGTGCCGTTTAGAGCGCCACCAAACTTGGTTGCAGATAGTGTTGTACCGTCCCAAGTCAGGGCAGAAGAAGCGCCAAATGCACCAGAGCTGTTGAACTGTACCTGCGTGTTAGAGCCAGCAGCCGAGCCGCCGCCTACGTTCACGAAGTTTGTACCGTCCCAAGCCACAATGGCCCGTGTGCCTGCCGCCAGAGTAACGCCCGTGCCGGTAGCGGCCTTGATCGTGATTGACTGGGAGCCACCTGTGTTGTTGATGACAACGTAGGTTTTAGACTGCGCCGGAACCGTAATGGTGCGGGTAACTGTACCGCTTGCTGTCCACAGAATTACTGCGTACTGGGAGCTATTACCCGTCAAACCCGTGCTGGCTGCGCTACCTGTAGTAACTGCCAACGTGATGTCGGCATCGGTGGAGATAGTCTGCGTACCTGCAACTGCAACGTCAATGATCTGCGAGATTGCGTTGTTTACGGTGTCGCCCCATGTGCCGGACAGCGTACCCGTCGTGGGTAGCGTCAAACCTATAAGTGATGTATTTGCCATTCAAAAGCTCCTAAAACGTAGGAATTGCTGTCCAATTTGGGGTTTCAGTGGTTGTAACCGCCGACCATCCCGGTGTCTGCGTATTACCTATATTTTGCCAGCTTGGAGTCTGGCTGTCATCTATTGGGATCCAAAGAAAACGCCCCGAATCCGTCGCAGTAATTGCCAAAGAATCCGATACGCTTACATGATATCCGGTTAACGCTGTATTGGAATCAGATATTGGCGTAGATTCGTAAACAAATTCTGTGTAGTATGTTCCAACCGTTGTGCTGTCCGCGATTGCCATCGACTCTGTGATGGTCATTATCAGAGTAGCAACTTGGGTTTCTGCCAAAGCCACCGATTCGGTGACGCTGGCTACAAATGTGGCTACAGCAGATTCAACAGTTGCAATTGCAGCCGTTTCCGTCACGGAGGCAGGGAAATTGGCAGTTGCAGATTCAGTGGTAGACGTTGCAACAGAATCAGATACCGTAGTCGTATAAGCCGTTGTTGCAGTATTGGAATCTGTCAGGGCAGCAGTTTCAGTTACTGATCGGGCAAATGTAGCTGCTACCGCTTCAGTGGTTGATGTTGCTGCTGTTTCTGTCCGGCTAACGGCAATGGTTAAAGCAACCGCTTCAGTTGTTGAAGTGGCTGCTGTTTCTGTGATGGAAACGCCATAAGCCGCTGTTGCGGCCTCTGTAGAAGTAATTGCTACTGATTCAGTTACGCTGTCTGCATAGACATCACCGCCACCCCAGTAGCCATCACCCCAAGCGTTTACACCCCAGCCGGTTGCCATATTAGGTTACGCCTTCCACAAAAGTTTTATTGTGCAAAATGTTCAACACACTTTTTTTACAAACACCATACTGCGCAGCTAATTTTTGAGCTGAAAGCATAGGATAACCGGCGCGAATGGTACGCGCTTGATCCATTGTTAACTTGGAATTTGGACGCTCAGGTACAGGTTTGGAAACGGCATCCTCTACAGACATCCCATGTTTAATACGCAACCTAATAGCATGAGATGTACAACCAATTTCTTTTGCCCACATAGCCAAAGTTTGTGTTTTGCCATGCGCAGTATAAAACTTGTTGTTACTCTTATTATTGGCCTGCTCTACTCGGGAGGCCCATTTACAATTTGTAGGACTGTAGTTGCCTTTACCGTCTATGCGTTCAATTGTTCCGCCTTCTGGGCAGTCACCCATATCCCGCAAAAAAGCTTCATATCCTTGTTTGCCATGCCAACTTTGGTCAACAATAATACCTTTCCCGCCGTAATTTGCATACGATTTTTGGTTTTGGTTGTAGCAACGGTTATGCATAGCGCGCCAAATGTTTAATAGCCGGTTTACCTTGTACACGAAACACTCCTTATGAAAGAGTGTATCCTATCACATTTATGTAAGTGTCGCTGAGTACGTGACCGCGATGGTGTCGCCGTTGACCACGGACTTAGAGCTGGAGAAGTCCCCTGCGGAGAACAAAGTTCCAGTCGTGTTGTCTTTGGTAGCGCTGCCGCCGATGTTGATGAAGCAGCCAGCCACGGTTCCAGTGCCAGTCATGGAAAATGACACCGCCGAAGAAGTTGCCTTGCTGCCAGACGACGCTGAGCTAAACGAAGGGGTTGGGCGGTTGCCAGAATAGGTAGGAGCATTAGTGCCACCAACCTCATTCCAGCTTGCATGGGATGCTTGCGTATCTGCAACTACCGCCGTACCGGTTCCTTTGAGGCCCATGACCACTGCACCAGCGGCTACGTTACCAAGGATAGTGTCCAAAGTGGAATTCTTACCAACGGTAGTGACAAGGTTCTCAATGTCGTCTTCCCACTTAACATTGCCGGAAGCGTCATAGCAAACAGCATGGTAAGTGCCGTGAATAGACATGGAGTCCTCTGGCATGGTGTTGTACTTGGTGACTGCTTCTACTTTATCAGTCGCAATGATTTTGTCGTGGGACATAGGTACTCCTTAATTAGACGAGCGGATCAATGCAGTCGTTGCAGTATTAGACGGCATTGTGATTGTAAAAGTGGTGTTTGAAGTTTTGTCAGAGCCAAAGTCCAACACAGCAATTGATTTGTTGCCTTTGGTAACGTTGTAAATCAATGCACACCGAGCAGTCAAAGCTGATGTCCAAGATACGTTGTTCCAGTTTACATATACGGTATAGCCATCTGTATTGATGGCTACGCCTGTCAGTATCTGTCCGCCAGCCGTGTACCCCGTCGCAGACACTTCATTCGTGCTGGAGTAAACAGTAGTTGCTGCGTTTAAATTTGCAGCAGCCGTATACAAAGCAATGTAGATTGTGTCCGTGGATAAATCATGGACGGCTTGATACAGCTCTTTTTTAAAGCTGGTGGTTTGGGTTTGGACTATCGTACTCATGTCACCGCCTGTCTATATTGACCACTGCGGTATGCATCCTGACGCTCCATACCATCACCCAAACGTTTAGCCAGAGCAAGTGCTTCTTTGTACTTGGTGTCATACAAAGCCATCATGTCCGCTTCACCCTTCATGTAGGTGTACGCTTCAACCAAAGATCCGTACAGCAGCACGGTATCAAAGTTATCACCTAGCCATGTTGTACCAGCAGTCACAATGGATTCTGGGTAATAGTAGTAGTGAAGCTCAACGTCATAGTTGGAGTTTGGTGTTGGGCCAACAATGAACGACAGTTCAGCCGCATTGGTGGACTGAGGGCCGAACAAAGCATAGTACTTGGGTGCGCCAGTATCGTTGGGCGTTGGATATGCCTGACGAATAAAGTTAACGTCCTTGTTTAGCAAATACTCATATGTACCTGTATTCAGGTTTCCCCCTGTTACGTTTGTAATCAGAGCCATTGAGTAAGGAGCCAAGAAGTCTGTAGGGCAAGCCATGTACTTGTTGCCACTAGCCATTACGCCTGTAACGTTTTTGCGTATGGAAGGAAACTGCACTGAGTTATAAATCCGCTGCTCCGCCTGTTCAACGAAGACAGGGATCTCCGCCACGAAGTTAGTCTCCGTGTTCTCCGTATAGGCTTGGATAGCAGACTTTAACTCGTTGTAGTTCATGCCATTGGGCCTCGTGCCATTACGCCTTTGGTAGCTGCACCAGTTCCACGGATTTTGATGCCGTCAGTTTTGGCTGGGCTATCACCATTGTTAATCATGCCTACGCTCATCTTCATGGTCGATAGGCTGCTGATGTCTGAAGGCTTACCCGGGTTTGCTTCCACGGTTACAGATTTACCAGTCATGGTATGGGGCTTGGCATAAGTTGACGCACTGCCAACTTCTTTGCCCATCATTTTTTTGCTAAATGTAGCCATATTAACCTCGCGAAGATTTGCGTTGATTCATAACCTTAGCCATGCCGCGCCCAAGGGTGCGCATTTGCATATTGGTTTTGCCACCTTTTGCAAGCTTCAAAGTTGTGCCTTTGCCGCCTTTGTGTTCTTGAGCATCATGTTGTTTAAATGCTTTTTTAATCATGGCTTTATCTTGAGCCAGATCAGATTTACCGTTTTCCATAATTCACTCCTAAGAAACAGATATTGTTACTGTACCAACACTTGTTGTTGCAACCAAATAATTTGGGGTCAATGCTGCATCAAATAAAATTGATCCGCCAACCGGCTTCCAGCCCCATTGGATATCCCTTGATCCACCAGAAGGATTGCCACTGGCATTGTTTCCTGATGTAACGTAAGTTGTATCTCTACGGGGATTTCTCAAAGCTTGCGGATCTTCTACTGGGAATGTACCAAGCATTAATTGTGGTTGGTCAGGATCCCAGCATTCAGGGCATACAAGCAGTTGATATTTCCTTTGCTTGATTATCTCAGTCTTTAGCCTCTTCAGCAAATACTGTTGCCCGCAGCGGTCACATTCTGCAATTGCTTTCTTGCCGGAAGCAAATTGATTAGGCATTATGTGTTCCCAATAAACATTTGCCTTGGCACAAATCGAATAGCTGCCGTTTCACGATCTTCAGTTGCAGCCAATTCCCATGCCTCATCGTATTGGGATTTAAGGATATCTAACCGAGTAGCGCCATTTGGCACTTTAAGAGCCAAGTAGTAAGCAAGCCCAGCCACAAGGCAAGGCAGGAATCGAAATGGCACATCCATCGTACTAGTTCCAGTGCCAGCATCATCAATGCGGCGCATACGCCAGTAAATAAATTGGTATGGCGTGGAATTGTCTGGAGTAGGCCAAACAGTTACAGAAGGAAGATTTTGCGTGTAAACACTTACGCCAGACGAATGCGATGCAGCAGTAGTGTTGTTCTGCCCACGGAAACAGTTATATAGGGTATTCCCTGATATGTATCCATAATTGATTGTTTCTGATTCAATCAAGATAAAACCTGTTGCAGGCAATCCAACAGTAGATGCCAAGACGATTGTGGTATCTGTGGCAGAAATGCTTGTGCTTAGGGTTGTGCCAACGGAAGATGTTTGCCCATCCAAACGCTGAAACCAAACCTGAATTGGGCGGGCTTGTTGCAGCTTGTTAGGGATTGTGGCGTATGTGCTGATACTGATCCGGGTGATCGTCAGATCTGCTTGCGTGGATGCTGTATTAGATCCCGTGCGGATAACGTGTTCCAATAAGTCCACTGTATCGACAGGAACTGGATATGTGTTCTGCCCAGTGACAAGATTAATTGTCCCTTGCTCAAATGTCCACATATTGATGCCACGGTTGGCCCAATCTGCAAACAAAAGATTCAATGACCGGCGAGCAGTACGCAAATCATAACCAGAGCGCAACTCCGAACCAGCGCGTTCAAACGCTTCCTCAACGATTTCCGTGAGGTCAAGATTAAACGTTGCTGTTCCGGAGATAGCCATTATTTCATCCCTTTAAGGGTTTCAGCAAAACGTGCGCGTTGACCAAGCTTACCGGGTTTTTTAGCTGCTGCGGCAAGTTTTTTGGCAGGAATGGTTTTTCCTTCTTTAACTCCAAGCGCAGAACGCAAAGCACCGGGCTTTTTAATTGCTTTTTGAATCCATTTTTCAGCCATTTTTTGCAGCCCTCATGTTGTCAATCAAGTTGGGATATGGACGGCCCGCAGCTTTTGCTGCTGCTTTTGCTTTGGCTTTTTTAGCTGAAGACAATTTCTTTGGTGCGCCAAGATTATCCGGACGAGGTTTACTCCACACTTCTCCGCCTTCGGCGTACTGCGTAAAGTCAGTGTTATCCCTACGCGACTTGCGTACACCTGCTGGCATTTTGGAGGACATGATAGCCCCCATGCCACGACTGGCTCTCATTTCATCATCCCGCCGCCACAGGCAACAAATGTTCCCCGGGTTTTGCCACGTTGAGCAATGCCGTCTGCACGAGCAGAAGCTGAACCACCAGCAGCCATTTTCTTTGGCTTAGGACTTGGAGGAGTTTTATCCGCCTTGTCGTAAGCCGTAGTATCTTTGGCGCGTTGTTTTGCTTCAGCAACATCAGCCGGGGATACGTTAGACATATCCTGATCCGGGGGAAACATTTGTTTATCAGCCATGATTAATCCTTAGCATAATTTGCCGCGAGTCTTGCCTTTTTGGGCAATACCATCTGCACGGCGGGAAGCAGAACTAACAGAACCGCCAGAAGCCATTTTTACCGATCCACCTTTTTTCATACCAAGTGCAGAACGAATTTTTGCAACAGAAAAACGATCAGGTGCATTGTAAATATCACGGGCATTAGCGGGATTGCGCAAGTCAGTATAAATACCAGCTTCACTTCCATATTTGCCATTGCCAAGGTTGCCCATTGGTTTTTTACGTGCGCCTTCAGTACGATAATTTTCTTCAGGCACTGGTTTATTTGCGCCTTCAGTGCGATAAGAATCAGAAGATCCGCCACGGCGTGTCAAACCTTGTTGTTTATTCAAGTAATCACGCAAGCTTAGGCCAGAAGCAGCAAGCTGTTCTTTGGTAACAACAGGAGCTTTTTTAGCAGGAGCTGAAGTGTCTTGCGCTGTTTTGCGGGTTTCGCGGGCATAGTCTTCATCAGGAGCAGCAGAAGCCGCTGGAGCTTGGACTGTATCGTCTTCAGAAGGATCGTCTTCGTAAACAGGTTTTGCCATGATTAAATTCCTTAGCAGGCTTTGCCGCCTTTAGCCATTTTGATTTGAGTAGCTTTGGTCAAGCCTTTGCGGGCAATACCATTAGCTTCCTTAGTAAAGCCGCCAGCAGCCATCTTTTTGGTTGCCATGCCGCCTTTTTTCATGCCCATCATTTGTTTTTTGTCCATTGCCATGTCAGCTTTGGAGCCTTCTTTCATGCCACGTTTTTCAACGTCTTTGCCCATTTTTTCAAACTTGCTCATTTTTGTAGCCATATCACCACCTTTAGAAAATTTGCGGCCCTTATCCGCATTTGCAAAATCTTTTCCCACTTTTTGTGGGATGCCTACTTTCTTAGCAAACGATGGCGAATGGGCAATCGCTTCCATGAAATTGTGTTGTTTTTTGCTAACCGATGGCACTGCGTTGCTCCTTCATAAAAGCATCCAGCTTTTCATCTAAACGATCAAGCCTAGCTAAAACCCGATTAATATCAGCGTGCATATCATTCTTTGTAACAAACTTTTCCGCGTGTTCTTCGCGGGTTTTGCTAAGAAGAATACTAATGCGTTTTACTTCATCATGGGAAACTTTTACCCACAGCAGCAAAGCTGCCGAGATAAAAGAAAGGATGGCGTTCCAAACTGGGAGTTCCATATCAGCAATTCCATGCTTTCAGGCTTTTATTGATACGCGAGTTTGGATCGTTTGCAGTCTTGGCGCGGTATGCATCCCACTCTGGCGCATCCGCTGATGCGTATAAGTATTGTGCCGCAAATTCTAACAACATAGGGTCATCCCTAAAATGACCTAGCCCCCGATTGCAATGGTTGCAAAGCATACCCCGAACCTTGCCGGTAACATGGTCATGGTCTACAACCAAAACATCTTCTACCCCGCAAATAACACATTGCTTTACTAAGGTTTTTATTTCTTTAAGCACTTCATCGGGCATTACTGCACGATGTTTCCCCCGGCAATTTTCACTTCTATAAATAGCACGGCACTCCCTGCACCAGCTATCCAAACCATTACGCTTTTTATTATGCAATGGGAAGGCTTCAGCCGTTGCGGGCTTTTCTACTTTACAGCGGGTGCAGGCTAACAGTTCCATGCTTTTAATGCCAAGTTAATTCGGGACTTTGGATCTTTTGCAGTTTTCTCGCTCGTCAACTTCTTTTTGGCTCCAGTCATCCTTGCGCAAAAAGAGTCGCGCCTGCTGCCGCCTTCCGGCTGGGGAGGTTTTAAATTCATCCCTTGCTTTTTGGCTGAGGCTCGCCCTTTGGCGTTCAGGCCGCCATTGGGGTTCTTGCCTTCCTTGCGAGTCCATGCTGCGGTCTTAGCCATAAAACACCGTAATGGAGGAGCTTGCTGGTAACACTACATAGAACCCATTTTGAAACAATACACCTTCACCGGGTATCAATGTCGCAATAACGGCTGTGTTAGTTGTAACGTGTAGAGTTAGCAAATTGTTGCCAGCATTGGTTGTGGCGTTATCATAAAATTGGATTTCCCCGGCAGTTCCACCCGGGGCAACTTGGTATCCGCGAACTCTAGTACGGCCTGCATAACCCACACCACTTGCATCCAAATGAACGGCTTTAACGTCTGTCTGCATCATAATCAATCTCCTATAAAGCAGGGGCCGAAGCCCCTGAGATTAATTACTGCTGGTTGGCAGGTTGAGCCATGTTGCCGCTAGAGTCGCGCACCACGTAAGCCACGATAACAGTAACCGCGCCTGTAGCCGAAGAGCCTGTAGCGGTATAAGTCAAAGCAGCATCGGTGGAACCCACATTGGCCTGAGTAGGCGTGAATGTAGCCGCGATGGTCACAGGGTATGTACCAGCCGAAGTGATGGTAGTTGCAGTGGCAACATCAGTACCGGCAATCGTAGCTTTCAGCGTAGTAGCTGAAGCAAACAATGTAGTAGTCAAGAATTGCACTGCGGTAATTGCTGCACCTGCGGGGATATAACCCAAAGTGCCGGAGCCAGCAGCCACGTCGGAAGCGCTCAAATTAAAGGTTTGGGCAACAATGGTTGCGCCGGTATTGCGAACTGTGCCAGCAGTGGTGCCTGTGGTGTTTTTAACCGTGCCAAGCAGCCAAGGGCCTAGGTGAGTTGCGAATCCCATGATATACGTCCTTACATACAAGTAAAGTGCACCAATCTGTATGTCGTCAGCCGGGACTGTTTGATGCACCGGAAAGCCCGGATTAGGGTCAATATATCACAACTTTTATTAGTGCGCAACAAATAAAAAAGGCCCCCGAAGGGGCCTTAGTGGCAGGCCAGTCACCTCTACCTTACTGAATCCAATTAGGACGAACCGGGGGATCCGAAGATTCCCAGCGGATCAGACACACCGAACGAATAACGCTCGCGGGCCTTGTAACGCACGTTGCCGGTATCAAAGTCACCGTCCATGCTGTTTTGCAGCGGGGTACGAATGAAGTGCTTCAGGCCATTAGGTACGTCAGTCATCAAGAACCAACCGTTAGTGTCGGTCAAGAAGTGGTTAACGGTATATCCTTCAGGGATGGAACCGTTGTTCTTCAAAGCATTGATGTCATTGTCGGTAGTACCAACGCGCAGTTCTGTTTCCAGCAGGCGGGTAGCGACGAACATCAAGTTAGGAGGAACAACCAATTTCTTGGGCTTGGCAGCGATCAGCAAACCGCGCTCATCTGTCCAGCCAGCGATTTGAATAACTGCGTTTTCCAACGAAGTTTCATTCAAGTCAGCGCCGGTAGTAGGACGATTGCTGTTTGTGCCACCAGAGATCAGCGGATGTGCTGTGTTACACAGCGATACACCGTCACCATAAACAACCGAAGAGCTAAATGCGTTGTTCAACACATAAGCTGCTTTAACTTGTTTGGTGTACGCCATACCACGGGCCAAAGCCTTGGTGTAACGCGAAGACAGCGAGTCATACAAGTTATCTTCCACTGCCTCTTCCGTAATGGAGAAGCCCATTGCGATAGTTTCGTGGTTGTAACGTGCAGTCCATGCTTCCTGTGCATTGTCATACGAAATGGCAGAGCCCTCGTTTTTGACAGGTGCAGCAGAGAAACCAGACAGTTTCGTCTCTTCTTCAAAGCTACGTTCCGAAGTTTCGGTTTCGTAGATCTCTTTATGCTCTTCGCCGTATTTGGCATACTCCAGACCGAACAATGCATTCAGACCGGGGAGCAACTCTTTAAGTAGCTGTGCGCGTGAAATAGCCATTTTAAGTTACTCCTTATGCTACGTAGTAGCGATGAGCGCCGAAATTCAGTTTTACCAGAACTTCAGGGCTTTGAACCAATGCAACAGTACCAGCAACAGTAGCGGTCGAAGCCACCACGGTCAGGGTAGTGCTACCAGTCGTCGTTACAGTCGAAGCGGCTGTAGTCGAAGAACCAGTAAATTGCAGTTGTCCATTCACCAAGTTGAAAACGTCAGTACCGATTGGGATATATTGCCCAACGGTCAGACCCGAAACGACCAACGAAGTTGTGCCAGTGCCAGATACATAAGTAGCAGAAGAGCTAATTTGTGTATCGGGAACCAGACCCAAAACGCGGAAGCCGCCACCAGAAGTGTTGGTGGTGAGCGCAACTACTGCACCTGCACCGTTACCGGTAGAGGCAGAGCCAGTCAGCGTGTTACCAGCCATGTTCTGACCAACCAAAATGGAGGTAGCAGAAGCGATGGTTGTGGAACCAGCAGCAGCAGTTACAGCGCAACGGAACACTTGGTCAGGATCATCGCCAACAATCGCCGTGATATCACCAGCGGTGACACTTCCGGGATAGTACTGCGAGTACTGACGTTGTTTCGTAGTGGGGTTAGTGTAATAGCAGCCCAAGAACACGCCAACAGTGGTATTGGTTGTGCTAACGGGATAAGTTGCGATTACTGTATAACCGGCGGACAGGGTGACTAAATCACCATAGTACATAGCGGTGCCATAGTTGTACTGGACGGGGTAATTCCGTGTAGATCCAGCAAAAACCTGCCCGCCAATCAAGCTTACGGGTTTGTAACCGTATGCCGCATCGACAGTTGGATAAGCCATTTAAGGACTCCTAAAAATTAAATACCTTTACCAAAAGTAACTTTGGAAGAACGCTCTTTGAAAAGCGGCATCCGTGGGTCACTTTCGCGCATATAAGTGTTATCCACTGAATTCATTTGATTTTCTGCCTGTTGGGCAAAATATGCATCACGTTGTTCAGTAAATTCCACTGGGGTTTTGCATAACATCAAACCACCCACAACAATACTGTCTGCAAAGTCATTTTTAGTTTGACCAAACAAACGCACTTCGGGGTGATCGGAAGCTTTTACAGGTTCCCAACCTTCGCGTAGCTTGGAAGAAACATTAGTGGCATCTTCTTTTCCTAAAGTAGAAATGCGAATCCAACGAAATGCATACCCGGGTTCCGGATTAGGATCGGGCAGAAGTTGGGGCGGCATCCAACGCGCAGGGCGGGTTGAAGCAGCACGGGTTTCAGTTTCACGTTTATCACGAATAGTTTCAGCCATTTTTATTTCCTCATTTCTTCAGCAACCTTACGGGCGTACAGTTCCAAAGGAACCCCCAACCGCTTGGCGATATTTACCTGTGATTGTGTAAGCACGACTTTTCGGGGCGCAGTGCTACGGGTCGCAGGCGACACATTTGATTTACGTTGAGATGGAGTAGCTTCATCGTTTTCAAATGCTTCGGGAAACCGTTTACGAATATCTGCATCAATAGTTTGAAAATATTTCTCACTAGATGGAGTTATTCCAGATTCCACCAGATCTTCATGGACGCTCAGAGCATAAGCGGTCATCTTTCGATCAGTTCCAAACCACGAATTTTGCTCATGCCAGTCGCGTGTTTTGGAATCCACAGGAGGTACTTGCGGAACCTGTTGTGGCGTTTGTACTACATTTTCCCGCTCCTGTAAAGGGGGCGGTTTAAAGTTGCGTACTTTATCTGCTCGAATAGTAGCTTCGGTTAGTTTTTCCTGAGCAGCCAATACTGCGTCGGAATCACCAGATTCATATGCCTGCTTATATTCCCGCTTGGCATCTTCAATCTCTTTGCCAATAACCATTTTGGCCTGATCCAACATAACCGTTTGATTACTAGCAAGGGATCCTTGTAATCTCTTGTTTTCTTCAATAATGGATTGGGCTAATCGAACAGCTTCTTCCCGTTCACGCTGGGCCAATTCCTTGGCGCGGCGCTCTTCGTGGTATCCCTTATTAATATGGGCCAGTCGGGTTTTCAGCTTTTGGTCGGTATATTTAGCCAACTCATCGTCAGTTACTGGCTCAGGCGGCTCAGTTAATGGGGTGCGGTTACGATCCTTTTCAGGGGTATCGTCCACAATTTCAACTTCCGGCTCTGGCTCAACAACCCGTCCGCCTGCGCGGGGGTTCTTTTCAACCTCATCCGGAAATTCAAATTCGGTCTTTTCAATTTCAGCCATATATCCTCCTTATGGACGTTGGATTCCACGGGGGTCTTGTACCACCGCTTCTACCGAGTCATCATTAATAAGCCGCCATTCAGTTCCGTGAATTTTCATCCGGGTTCCGGTATTAGGACGGGTGAGGATAAAGTCGCCAACTTTGCAACTTGGGCCGCTGGGGAAACGCTTTTCGTCTTTAAACGCATCCGGGCCAAGCTTTGCGACAAACAACACAGGGGACAAAAGCTCCTCGTGATGCATCATTGTGGCTGTCTTGATTAAGGAGCTGCCCTCAATAGTCTCTTCTGCTTTTGGAAGCATACAAAGAATATGGTAAGTGGACGGATCCGGCACTTGTCGGGCCTTTTCTTCAGCAGTTTCAGGGAGAACGGAAACGTCCCCAAGCTGCTCAAGCGAATGCCCTATCAGTATTTCTGACATAATTTTCCTTTTTAAAGCATGGGGTTTTTGCTAGTTGGCGGGCAACCCCAGAAAAAGCCCATCCAATTTAATCGTCTTCGTCGTTTTGGAGGCGAGTATTCATTTCGCTAACACGAAGCTGGGCCTTGGATAAGCCCATAATTTGCCCGCAAAGATGCTTGTATTCAGCATAATCCTTGGCAACACCGTCAGACAAAGCGGAAATCAAGCTCTTTTTGTCATCTTCCATGTGCTTCAGAAGCAAACTCATTGCGTCATTTTCCATTTATCAGTCCTTTTTCTTGTTTAAAGCAGCTTTTTGAGCTTCCAAAATCAATTTATGCTGGTGGGCCTGCTGTTTATGCAGCAAATCTTGCCGGTGAGCTTCTGCTTTTTGTGCAATTTCCTGTTCCATAGCTTGTTTTTTGACCATAGCTTGGTGTGCTTGCACTTCTAATTGCTGTTGCTGGGCCTGTTGCGCTAATTGAGCTTGCTGTTGTGCAGCCATTACCCTTGGATCAGGTTGCGGCTGTTGCATTTGAGGCTGCATTTGCTGTTGAGGAGCGTTTTTCTGCGCTTCAATTTGCAGTTTTTGTTGTTGCAACGCAATATCTGCATCCACTTTCTTGCCTTTGATCTGAACCTCTTGTCCTTTAAGCTGCAATTCCTGCATCTGCATTTGGATAATTGGATCTTGGGCTTGTTGTGCCGCTTGTTGTTGCGCTTGTTGGGCGGTGTTCATAGATTTAAGCTGTTGTGCAGCTTGTGCCACGACTTGCGACAACTGGACTTCAATTTCTGGAGGAATATCTGCATCCGGCATAGGCAATGCAACACCCAAACGATCTTGAATTTTTTGCCGGTACAAATAACCCAGATGTTCTGCAATATGTGACTGTATTGCAGCGCCAATTTGGGATGCTTGTGGGTTTTGTCCAATAGTTTGCGCAATAAGCGGGTCAGTCATAAACGACGTATGCGCTTGAATGTGTGCTTCATGGTCTTGGTACATGAATGCCTTAGTCGGCTTGCCATTAAGGAATGCCATGTTCTCCGAAATTGGATCGCGGGGCTTCATGTCATCGTCAATTGGAACAAGTTTGTCTGCATTCTTAATGCCCAACACTTCAATCATTTGACGGTGCAGTTGTGGCAGGTTATAGATCTGCGGAGCGCCTTGGGATAACTGAATAACAGCTTGATACTGCATGATCCGCTGCGCCATTGTGGTGCTGTTTGGATCAGATACAGGAATGATTTCTACTAAATCATAATCAGCTTGTTTGGCTTTTTTGTTTCCGCCTTCGGGGGTATATGGATAACTCTTTGGTGTGTATTCCCGAATAATTTCTTTGAGCAGTTTAAATTCCTGCTTCATTGAATAATGAACACGGGCTTGCACCGCACTCATTGTTTTAAGTTGGCGCTCCAACAAAGCCAGTGTTGTTCCTACCGGAGCATTGGCTCCCATGTCGCTGGTATTAATATCTGCAATAGATCCAAGGCGACGGCCTTCTTCGGTAATTTGATTTAATAGTGCCAATAAAACTTGGCTTGGTTCTTTGTACGGCAACGGCATGATGTTGTCGCGCAAAGTACCAGAAGGAATATCTACGTCACGGAATTCGCCCGGGCCGATTGGTGTATCGTCACCCTTAACACGCAGTCCTTTTGTCTTCATGCCGCCGGGTAAATTGCTCAATGTTCCAGCGTCAACCAATTGGCGAATAATGGATGTACCAGCGCGGGCATATCCACCGATCAAATGGATTAATCCAAGACCATAAGCACCAAAGCCGGGGACATAGTTGTATTGAACAAAGTGATTTTGTTTGGTTTTAACTTTAGCTTTTTCATCCCAGTTGCGGCGGATAGCTAAAACTTCGTTGGAACTTTTGTCGATGGTGACAATATAAGGAAGAGCAATGCCGTCCTTATCTTCAAACCCGGGCAGATCATAGTCAACGTGGATTTCGTAAATTTGGTAACGGTCATCGTCAGTCAGGGTGTATCCCTGCCCATCGGCTTTCTTTTTTTCCACATCGGTGTGAATATTATCTGGTTCGCCCAAATCAATATCACGATAAAAACCTGTGGCCTGAAGTTTACGAATATCATTTTTGGTCTTACGCATAATGTGCGTAACACGTTCTGCCGAATGAACGCTTGAAGCGCCATAAGGAATAATGATTTCTTCCGCCGGAATAAACATGGCAGTCTGCCTGTTTAAACTAGGATCAAAGTAGATTTTCTTAAAAGCAGATCCAGCCAAGCCAAGGTTGTAAAGCATCCGTTCATGTTCCGGGCGGTACTCAGTCATTACTTCTACCAGTTGGTAGTTCATGTCTGCGCGTACACGTTCAGCAGCTTCTTGGGTTTCAGGGGTATCGTCACCAATGATCTGTGTCTTCACTGGGCCTTGGGCGGGGAAGCTTTCGGTGATGGTTTCTGATTGGAAACGAATAGCAGCTTCAGTCAGGATAGTGGAGAACACACCGCAAGCACCAGTCCACGGCTCTGTACGTTCTTCGTAATTCATCCCCAAGACTTCCAAGCCTTTGACGTACATCTCAACCCAGTCTTTACGGGACTGTATGTCTGCTTCCACCATTTCAATTAGATCGCTGGCGATATTTTGCAGTTCGCCCTCGTCCATTTCTTCGGCAAGGTTTTGGTCAAACTCACCTTCTGCATGGGGGATGATGGAGATTTCCATTCCGCCAAGATTGATATTTACTGCATCGGGATTTTCAATTTCAATTTCAACCCCATCACCTTCGGGCTGTTCCATTAAAGCTCCCAGACCAAGGGGAGACTGGCTGATTGATTTATCTATGCTCATATTGGTTCCTAGTAATATGCACTACGGCGGCGGAAGCTCATTAATTCATCTTTTTCGTCAGTATCAAGTCGAATGAATCCGCCTTTGCGGAAACGGATTAATGCTTGGGTAGATGAGTCAACCAAGTCATCGTGATCCCCATTTGGGAAAGAAGCCATCTGTTCAACTACTTCCATAGCCCACCTTGTTTCTGGAGCCCACACTTTACCACTGCTGAATAAATCAGTAACGGAATTAAGACGTACAAATTTGTCATTGCCACGGGTAGGTGTGTATTCTGACACCATTATCCCCATTTGTCTAAGCTCAAACACAAGCGGCGCGCCAGCAGCTTTTGCCTCAATAATGCAAGCGTCAGGTTGCCACTCGCGGTACATAGCCAGTGCTTTTGCTTTTAATTCAGGAAACTCCATACGCCGTTGGAATGCGTCCAACAAAATAATATGGACGTTTTGCGGATCGTCATCCATGTGGAAAACGCCCCAAGTCGTACAAGCCGAAAAGTCGCTGCGTTCGTTTTTTGTAAACGCCGTGTCCCAAGATTGGATAATAAATTCACAAGGCGGCGGATCTTCTTTCTGCCAGACTTTCCACCACTCCCTCTTAATTAGAGCGCCTTCGTTTCCTGTAGGAGCTTGCTGATACTGCGCATACCATTTAGCCGGAGGCAGTTCATCCCGCAAAGCTTCCAATTCAGGCAGCGACCAAAACTCAGGCCAAAGCGGTTTCCCCGACGGCATGATCGCAGGAAACTCTACGACATCCCATTCTTCCCCTTTGTCGCGCATAGCCGAATCTTTTAAAACCCGGCCCGTCAAATCCTTCGTTCCCCAGCGCGTCATCACGATAACAATAGCCCCACCCGGCTGAAGACGCTGCCGTGGGCCAGATGTATACCACTCGTACACTTTATCAAAGACAGTCGGATCCCCTGCCGCCAAAGCCGCTTCTTGCTCCGAATGCGGGTCGTCAATGATTAAAAGGTCAGCACCTTTACCCGTAACTGTACCTCCTACACCAATAGCAAAGTATTCCCCGTTCTGATTAGTCGCCCACCTGCCAGCAGCCTTACTGTCCTGACGCAGAGAAACATTAGGGAAAACCTGTGCATAAGTTTCTGATCCAACCAGATTCCTAACCTTACGTCCAAAGCCCACAGCCAAGTCCGCCGTGTTAGAAGACTGAATCACTTTCTTATTAGGATAGCGCCCAAGAAACCAAGACGTAAGTAAATAAGAAGCAAACTCCGATTTCGTATGCCGTGGTGGCATATTAATAATCAGCCTCTTCAAACTCCCATCGGCGATAGCCTCGAATTTTTTTGCCATAACGGCGTGGTGTCTGCCCCCAATAAACCCGGGCCACATCATCTTTACGTACTGCATAAACGACTTTTGAGCCAGCTCCCGGTTCATCGCCGCTTTGTAATCCATCACATCCGCCATCAGCTTTTCGTATTCAGCCGGATCTAACTTCTCAATCAGCTCCTCAATCTTCATTGGATGTTCCTAAAGTTTATGTACACCGGCCTTACCGTCCTGCCCTTACCCGTCAGCTTCTTCACAACCCCAAGCTCAACCAAGTTATCCACAATCCGCTTCGTATTCCCTAACCCCATCTTTCCCCTCTGGTACGCAATCTCCCGCAGCGACGGCGAGTATCCATACTTGTTCCACCACTCGTCAATAATCAAAAACACCTCACTTTGCCCGGGGCTCATCATCTTCTCCATGCACTGTTCATACGTCCAAACCAATTTTTTTTGCGTCATTTTGGGGTTTATATCCACCAAAACGCCGGATTTTGTTTTGTACACCATAAAAAATATCTATATAAATCAAGTGTTTAGCCGCGTATGTTAATGTTTTAGGTGTCACTGTCAACGTTGACAGTGTTTAATTATTCCTGTTTTGGCAAGGAATGTTTTTGTAAAAATATACCCCCACCCCTATTTTGATTCCGAAGATGACGGGGGGTCATCGCGGTTTGAAAGGTTATGCATTGGATTGGGAAAATCAGGAGATTGTTTGTGTGGAGTAGTATGTAAGTAATGCAGGGACTCCTCGGAAGGCTCAAGGGGGGTGGCGGGAGGGTGGGGGTCGGCGGGGCTGGAATCCGGCGCGGCCTGTGCGCCTGTCAATTCAGCGAGTAGCGAGTCTGCGTCCACTTCCACTGCGTCCACTGCCTGCGAGCGCATGAGTGCGCGCAGTTGGTCGAGTACTTGCGCCTTCGCGTCTGCGCTATGCGTTATTGTCGTTACTTGTTTGCGTTCGGTGAAGGCTGCTACTTCGGTAACAGTCCCCAGCACTTTAGCTGCAGCCACTTTATTAGCGTGTTTAGCTTCAGGGTCAATGACCACCTGAACGAGTGATTGGATCACCAGGGCGCGCAGCGCAGCAGGGGAAGAATATTCCGCAGCCTGTAATGCGAGCTTGTAAGCCTCTATTTCGCGGGACACTAGCGGGTTTCGTGCAACCGCATATGGCTCAGATACGATTGTCGTAGGTGCAGCGTCTGCCTTATATGCTTTCCGGTATGCGTCTGCCTTAGTCGATCCCTTCGCCACTTCGCGGGCAAACGTCTTTTGTTTATGGGTTAACTCCCTTGAAACGGATGGAGAAAACAATTGTTCTATCGGAACCTGATCTAGTGATTCCCTTATAGCTTTACGAGATATTTTGCCCTGCATGGCTTCGCCTTTCAATGGGCCGCGACCGCCGCAGCCGATGCCGGATTATAGGAACAAAACCGGAACACGCAAGCCGCTGGATAAAACCACAGTAGCAATTGTATAAATTGACCTGTATTCTTTTCGCTTGATGGGCCGTTATAATAACGTTGCTACCTGATAGCAACACAGTAAACCTAACACCTACAAAGGACTAAACACCATGCAACACCACGACATTACCCAAGGCCTTTTTATGAAAACCCCTCATGTCGGACAGACCAAGACCATGCACATTTTTGGCAAAGTGCAGCAGGTCACAATTATTGCCGTTTACCCAGCGGGTACGATGGATATCGCACTGGCCTCGGGCGACTGCTACCGCGTAACCGGACTTTCTTTCCTTTAATGCGTGACGGACTGCAAGCCCTCCGGCGAGGGTTTGCGGGCAATCATGCCAAACAGTAACGAAAGGCCACATTATGAAAACCCGCTACCTGTGGAAGACCCACGGACTGACGTTTAAAACTCTCAAAGCTGCCCGCGCATTTTGCCAAGCAATGGGCGGTGTTAACGTGATCGCCCGCATTCGGGCATAAAGGGGAAACCATGACCACACTAGTCGGATCACAAATTGAAGACGCCCGCTTGTTAACCCTGCGCGCCATGCTTAAGCTTGAAATGCGAGGGATGACCCGCAGCCGTTCGCCTTCGGCGTATTCCATCCTAAAGAGCATGGGCTACACAGGCACGCGGGAAAGCGTATTAAAACAACTGGACGCAAAGCGCGCCGAATTACTTGGAGAATAAAACCATGACACACGATAGCATTGAATACAACATTGGGACGCACTACCTGAGCGCGCTAATCAATCAGGATTACACCGGATTGTCTGACGAGGAAGAAGGCGCACTGGAAGAATTCGAATATCAGGTTTTATGCGATACGCCCGAAGGTTTTGAATTCGGGCACTTTAGCTGCCCCGATGGTGAGCCGGACGAATTCAAAATGTGCGAAGTATCCGGACTAATGGCGCAGACCATACCAGTCGCCGCTATCTACTGGGCCAAGTGACGGACTCTAAGCCCTGCGTGTCAGGGTTTACGGGCAATCACGCCATACAGGAGAATTTAAAAATGGATCAAAACACCCTACGCAGCGCCCTCCAATGCGCCGGACTAATCCCCTACGATAACCAATGCAGCAGCCCAGCCGTTAAAGCGCAAAATGCCCTGTCAGGCCGGACGCACTACGTTGACCCTGCGACCCTGCGTTATCACTTTGCCCGCATTACCAGCGCCCGCCCGATTAGCATGGGCGCGTTTTATCTGATTGTCGAATCCTGCGCAGCCGATTACCAAAACACCCGCCGAGTATTTCGCGCAGTGTGCTTTGACATTTTCGGGAAAACTGTTTACCGCCCTGACTTAGACGCAAGCTTCAAAAGCACCGAAGCCGCCAGTAAAGCATTTTGGGATTTTTGGAATAATTTTAACGAAGCTGCCTACTATGCCGAGGAACTGAAAAGCCGCGCCAACCGCGCCCAGCAGGAAGAAATAATTTTCAATCAGACCCTGAAAGTAGAAAAGGCCGCAGCATGACCAACGAAACACCCCGCGCATATCTCAGCACCAGTAGAGGCCAATGGCGCGTGATATTTGATGAAATGCCACTATGCGCCGACACCACAAAAGAAAAGGCCGAAGCCTGCGCCCGCACTTTTAAAATCAACCTGTCCGCAAATTATTGGGACGGCGAAGCCGGAGAATTTAAGCCGCTTGATCCCCAGCAGGCAGACGAAGCCGCAGCGTTTAGCCTGATGCCCACGCCAAACCAACCTAAAACCACTGGCGCGCAGCCCGCGCTATTTTGAAAGGCCACATTATGTATTTCAACCGCTTTGATATCTGCGAAGCTTACTACTTGGCCCTTTCCCATTGTCACGGCGGGCAATGGTCGAATGAATACGCGCGCCTGTGCCGTATGGCCCGCTACTTTAAACCCTCGCCCATGCTATCGCTTGATTCCCTTTCAGACAATGCAAGGGAAATCTACGAGGCCGCCTGTGCGCGTTTTTTATCAAAATAAAGGCCGAACCATGTACGATGATCCAATTGGGCAAATAATCGGGGAATACTACGGGGAATGTTGGTTGACCTACGAAGGCCGCAAACAAGGCCCGACCCTGTACGCACGAAGTGCAGTAACCGCGCAGGAACTACTAGCCGCCGAACACCGCCGCATAAAGGCCGATTGTGGCGAAGCTTACCGCGACATATATCCCGCCCTGAAGTGGGCGCACAACTTTAGGGGAATCGAATGAAACACACCGAAAGCGCATATATCAATGCAGGGGCGCGCTTTGAACGAGTACAGACCACCGCCGGAAACTTAGCCGCAGCCGCAGCCCTTCGGGCCATGCTGGACACCGAAACACCGGAAGACCAAACCGAAGCCCGCCGCCTGATCGAACAGGGGCGCGCTGAAATCAGACTATCGGCAGGCCGCAGGCAATAGAAAAATACAATATGCAGGGGCGCGAAAAGGCCCCTTCCTGCCTGCTAGAATTTTTCACAACTAACACCCAGCAAGATATGAAAACTCAAAAACAACTCGATGCATTGGATCGCGCCCGCAGCAGCCAATCAATGATGAATTATCGCCAAATTATTCAGGGACTAACAGAAAAAGGGATCGACCCTAAAGATATCGCATTGCGTGAAAACGTACTGACTTTTGACGCATGGCGCGCCACTGGCAGGACTGTACGCAGGGGCGAAAAGGGAATTAGATGCCTTACATGGATACCGATGCCAGACGATACAGGGGCAAAAACTGCGCGCCCTCGTTCGGTTTATGTTTTTCACATTTCACAAACGGAGAATTTAGCATGAGCGAATATGAAGCAAACGGATACGCCAACCGCCGCGAATACTTGGAGGATTTGGCGCAGGAATACGACCGCACAACAGTTTATGCATTGGCTGCAATACTTGGCCCATCAGAGGATTTTGATGGCCTAGTGACTTCACTGGAGGATTACGCCGATGGCTATTAATTACTGCGTTAACTGCAAGCATTACACATTGCAGGAAACCGACAAAGAAAGCATGGGCAAATGCCAAATGTCCGCCGATTTATGCCTAGTCACAGGAAAACCTAAATCGTATGCCGAAATGTCTTTTTGTTCGACCATGCGCATAGGCCGTTGTGGCTATGAGGCCGTGCTATTTGAACCTAAAGCATGAGTTTTCTGTAAGCCCTGCTAGTCAGGGTTTACCGAGCAACTTCGCTCAAACAGAAAAGGATTTTTATGCAAACGTACCGCCATATTTCCGATCCAGCGCATGGTTGGATTGAAGTGCCAATCGCCGAACTGGCAAAGCACCATATCGACCACAAAATTAGCCGCTATTCCTACATGGGCAAAGGCAATGCCTATTTGGAAGAAGACTGCGACGCTGCGCTTTTCATTAAGAAACTGCGCGACACCGATACGCCTTTTGAAATCAAAGAGGTTTATCAGGAACACACTTTTATTCGCAACTTGCCACGCTACGAATTTGGAGCATAAACATGGGATATTTTTCTAAAACGTGCGCTAAAACGCATTTGCCTGTAGTGGTCGAAGCATTGGGAATTCCACGCCTAAACATGGTTGTGGCCCTGATGCCTGACGGACGCAAGTTTGAGGGCGCATACGATGGCTATGGTCGCGTAGGTGGCAAGAATGTACTGGAATATGACGATGGCAACTTTATGTGGCCTAAAGTTAAGTTTGTCCTGCGCGAATACTACAACGGCGAAAAGTATGACGAGCTTGGAAAATCAGGCGACGAACTGGCGCAGGGTTACTTTATGGATAGGAAATTCCTGCACTACTGCCTACTGAAAGGCCCCTTCAAAAACCGCGCCGAGTACACCCGCGCATTTAAAAAACACGCCAATTGGTGAGCATATGACATACCAAGTTTTTAACCACAATCATACTTTGCTGGGCGAATTTAATACCGAGCGCGAGGCCAAGCAAGAGGCCAATTACTACACCGAACAGACAGGCAATGCCGCCTATGTCGTTGGCAATCCATCGGCAGACCGCAAGCTTTTGATCCGACTATTGGATTGTGTTTACATGACGAAGGACGAAAACGATCAAAACTGGTATCCCGATATGGGATTTAATGGACTGATTGAAGACGTAAAAATACACTTAAAGGACAATTAGCATGACTGAAAAAATGCCGTTAATTTTTGACGATATGCGCCATATGCTTTATCGTGTGCTGCCTGTAGTTGAAGACGCATTGCAAGATAGCGCGTACAAAAAGGACTACATCCCTGACCTGATCCGCGACATTGAAAAACTAATTAAAGAGGCCGAAAATGAATGACACAGCCCGCGCCTATTCGGAGACTAGCCCATGATGAATCCAGAAATATGGCGACTGGTCAAGCACGACACTTGGAAAACCAACCCTATTAGCATCATTACTAAACGACCGGGAGTAAATAGCACTACTATTGCCAACTTTCCGGCTCGCGCAACCATAACTAGGGAAGATTCGATGGCCTACGCTCAGATGATGATTTGCGCCCCTGAGATGATAGAGCTACTGCGCCGATTTGTTGGTTGGTATAGCAACCGTTATGAAGGCACAAACATCGTTATGCCCATAAAAAACCAACCGCCTGAGATACAGGACGCTATGCGCTTAATAGAAAAAGCTACCAGCGAAACAGGATTGATAGAAGGACTAATGAGGACACCAAGATGAATTATCCTACCGATGTAAACCCCACTACCCGCACCTATCCCCGCACATTGGAAGAAGCTTTCCCCGACCATCCAGCACCATTAGAGCGCGAGATAGACAGGGATTACGAACTGGTAGCCATGTTCTGCCTTGGCTTTATATTTGGCCTGATGTTGGCCTCCCTAATTACTATGTGAAACAATAGGCCCGATATCAAATAGGTATCGGGCCAAATGCTTTAGCAAGACTCTGCGAAAAGCGAAACAATCCCATTGCCTTGTGATCGTCATTGGCATCATTGCCGACAGTCTTACTCATCCAGTAGGGCCAACCGATTTCCTTGGCTATCCGCTCCCCTGTGCCACTTGCGTCGTTATCCGCGACCACTACGCCGCCATCCAATGCATTGGCTATCTTCAGCATATTGCCCGCCGAAAAGCAAACATGGATTTTGTACCGCCGCCGCAGACTGCGCATGGCCTGCTGGATTGATAACGCAGTAGCAAAGCCTTCACACAATACATTGGTTCCCTTGTTGTCAATGACAAAAGATGCATCCGATGTGCGCTGACCGCTCAGGAACTTTTTATTCCCATCCTCATCAATCAATTGGCAACCGACCACTCTGCCCTCTATCCGCATAGGGATAACAAGCAATGGCTTGTCGTCTTTTCGCCACACATTGCCCTGTTCTTCGGGAAAACCCTTAGAAGAAAAGTATTTATGCCGCTCCGAATTGCATTGGTGCAGTATCCATGCCGCCCTTGCAGCCGCATCCTTTTGCTTTTGTTGTATCTCATCCGCGCCGGACTTAACGATCTGAACAAACTTGGCCCTGTCAATCTTGTCTGCGCTTTCAGACTTCCATACAGACACTTCCTGATCTGTTGCATGGTTCTGAACAAATGCTATATCACCTAGCCACTTCACCGCCCCATTTCTTTTGTGAGGATGATCCTCTGTTGGATACCTGCGCCATACGCCAAGAGGTGGCAACGTTGCCACTATGATCCCATGCGCCCTGCAATAACTAATCAAATCCATTACTTGCCTTTGCCTTTCAAATACGCAATCAAACGTGACTTCACAAACTTATTGAACTGTGGATCTGGTGCTGCTGCTACATCCTGTAAAGAGCGAGGCCACAATCCAAACTTATCCTTATAGGTGTGTGCCGCCCGACCTGATGACCAACCCTGATATTCCATCATGTACACACACATCGACCAAAATGCCTGCTTATCTCCCCTGCCCACCGATCCTGTTAACTCTTGCAGCTCACCAGCCACGGCTTGGACTGCATTGGCGCGCACCCTGACATGACCGCAATTAAAACAAACATCACTTTTGGAACTCCATAAAGCTTGGCACTTGGGACACTTCAAATCTTCCTTTTCTTTTGCAGTCTTTTCCTTTACCGGCTTTTCTTTTCCATCGTCCAGCTCATCTACACCGGCCTCAAACACGCCATCCCATGCGTCTTTAAACCGCAAGTAATTACCTGAATGATCTAGCCATAGCGCATATTCTTTATTGGGATAACCCCGCATCACACGCCCCATCTGCTGGATATGTGAAGACAATGACTTGCTAAATGGCCTAGCTGATACGCCAATCATTACGTCAGGAACATCAAAGCCCTTGGTAAGAATGTCGGTGGCAATCAGGCCGTGGATCTCAGTGTCCGGCTTGGAAAAATCTTCGACCACATCCTTTTTAAACTGATCGTCATCCCTGTAGCTGATGCTGATGAAGTTAAATCCTGCCTCTGCAAACTTGCGAGATAAGTCTGCACCGTGGTTAACGCCTGAGCAAAAGATAATTGTCTTGCGTGGCTTACCAAAAACTTCATGGGTTTTCTTTATCCACTCCGCGACGATATCGCCTGTGATCTTCATGCCCCTTGTTTCTGTTTCCTTCTGACTCCACTCCCCCGCCACTTTCTTTGCCCCATCCATATCAATTTCTTTGGCAATGAAAACCCGCAGCGGGACAAGAATCTTATCGTCAACCAAGTTGTTCGTTGTGACTGTGGATACAACGTTCTCGTAGGTTCTGCCTAGCCCTTTGGTAAATGGCGTGGCAGTAAGGCCAATCACCCTGATGTGAGGGTTAGCCTTAATGAAATCTATGGTTTTGTTTCTGGTCTGGTGCGCTTCGTCAACGATAAGCAAATTGAGATCAGGAAACGATCCCCGCTTTTCCAACGTCTGCGCCGAGCAAATCTGTATCTTTTCGTAAGGCCGATAACGCCAATGTCCGGCCTGCATAACGCCATGCTCTATGCCGTATCCCTCTAACCGCTGACTGGTCTGATCGCATAGGATGATCCTATCCAACACCATAGCCGCCTTGTTTCCCTTCTCCCTCGTGGCCTCCAGCAAAGCAATAGCCATCTCTGTCTTGCCTGCGCCTGTAGGTGCATAAAGTATTTGCGAACGTGCGCCGTTAGCAAACCCTTTACGTAAAGCTTCCAATGTATCCAATTGATACGGACGTAAATTCAATCCCATGTTTATCCTCTGTCAGCATACAAGCCCGCTGACTTGGGCTTTTGGCAACGTTGCCAGTAGTTATTTAAATTGCTCCAATGCCCACCGCGCAGCTTCAACTTCTTTAGGTTTAGCCCTGATGTTTTCGGCTATCTCTTTCCATGCTTTAAGTTGTCGCTGATGACCGACTAGGAATGCCTGCTCCCGCTCTTCGCGTGACGCATCACCCTGATCTAGCCATGTATGGCACACAACGCAAGCCCATACGGAATATGTATCGTCCGCCTTCAATGACTTGCCTTTGCCGTGTGCGCTGCTATTGGAATGCGCTGCTACTGTAGTGCTGCCCTCTATCCCGCGACAGAAAGGCGTTACTACCAGTAGGCAACGCTTCCCATTAGCCATTGCCAACAAATTAGGATTTCGTTTCGCTGGAATTTTGGCGTAGCTCATTATTGATTCTCAAGTAATCCAAAAATTCTTGTATTGATTTTCCATTCCATTGTTCAACTTCATCCAGCAAAAAATAAAAACCATGATCGAATCCTCTGGCATATTCACTCATCGCGTTTTCCTTTCTTGTAAAAAAGCTTCGGCAATGTCGTAGGATTCTTTGGCAATGACTTCCGGCGTAGACGTTCTGCCTATCGACGTAAGTATTGCAAAGAAATCCAACAACGTAATGGCCTCAAGTGAAAGTTTGGGTTCGTCCACTAGCGCCCCAAGCCCTTCACTTTTCTTTGGCATTCTTAGCTTTCGGAATGATGATTAACATCTGATCCAATTGCTCGACCAACGAATCGCTGATTAAGTATCCGCCAATTGCAATGTTGCTGGCATTCCCATCTTCATTGATAACGCTGATCGCATCACGGATTCCTTTGTTGTAGCCGCTATTGAACACATCATCGCCTTCAATAATCATGGTAATAGCATCACGCACCAGCACCGATGCCTTGCGGTTCCCCGCTGCAATCTTTAGCTTGGCGTAGATTTCCTGTGGCAAGTGTACCGAGTAAGGTACTAAACGCTTTGTTTCCATCTTTTAAATTCCTCGTTAATTAATAAAAATATTTTGGCTGCTTCGCCATTGGTCTTAAGCTCAGCTCTGGATTTGATGCCGCACTTTGCGTACAACCAAATGACTGCTTCGTCTTCTGATGCTGCAAAGATATTGCCTGTATCTTCTAACCATTGGTAGAACTGTGGGTCTTTGCATACCATGACCGCCAGCTTCACTACGTCAACCAAGTTTTGACGATTCAATGGGCCTTCGTCTTCGCCCAGCCGAACCATTACCACCTGATAGCGCGCCCCAACAAAATCCCGCAGGATCTCGTCAGGGATTTCATCGGGATGCACGGACAAAGTAAGTATGTACCCTGTCCTGTCCTGCTTAATGGCGACCTTGACCGCCTCAAACTGACTTGTCTGCATGATTAAAACGGAATATCTTTGTCTTCAATCTTTGGCTTGGACGCATACGGATTCTCCTTTGGCGCTGGCTTGTAGTTGTTCCATGAAATGCGGAACCAAGGGCCGTACTGCCCACTCATATCCCAGCACGATAGCTTGATGACGATATCGTCTTCATCTGTTTCTTCAAGTAGCTTCTTCAGGACGGAACGCTCCATCACCAATTCGCCTGTCTTGTCCGGCTTCCTATCGCCTGACTCTTTGTACTTGTTGGGTGCGAGCTTTCCGCTATTGGGGTACTGTGCCATGATTAATCCTTTTTAAATTTAACTTTTGCTGCCGTAAACTTTGCCATCACTTCTGAATATTTGGAGGTGCTAACTTCCTTCAGCTTGTCCATGATGTTCTTGTTGGTACTGTAGATTGTCATTACATCTTCCAATGACTGTGCAGTTTCCAAACAAACGTTTACTGCCTCGCCAACTACTGTTAGCCAATTGTCTTCGTCTGATCCAGCGGTCACCTTGATCTTCCACTTGCCTTCGCCTTCGATGGACTTTGGAGGAGCAACTTTTGCCGCAGGTTTAGGTGGTTCTGCACCAGCGGACGAATCAATAATGTCGTTCTCCACAATCTCCAACGCAGTCATCCACAAGTAGCGGCGCTGATAACTTTCGACTGCCCCCAAGTTTTGGATTGGGTGCGCGCCTTTCAGATTGGCCTCTGACAATGGGGATGTAATGACGATGCTACTCGCGTCTTCTGTATCCGTGATCGTCAGACTAGCGTACTCTGTACTGTAAGAAACCACGCCGCACAAATCCAAGTCGCTAAATAGCTGCTGGATTGTTGGCAGAAAATCTCCCAACTCAAAGTATTTGTACCCTGCAAACTTGTTCTCGCCGGACTTCTCCAGCTTGGTGTTTTGCAATGCGATGCGGGCCTGCATCAGCTTTCTAAGAACTGGCATTGTTATCCTTTATGTAACTTTGGTATTGGCTGCAAAACGAATTGACTTGGCAAAACTTTTCGCAACGTGTGCGCTCGCCATTGCGGACTTCAATGAAGTAGCCTTTCTCCGGCAAAGCTTTCTCTGCTTCTTCCTGACTGTAGTGAACACTCTTCGCTCTTACTCCTCCTTCTTTCTTAACTGCGTAGGCCGTGGGCTTTTCCCACATATCTGCCGTTGAGCATGGTGGCAGATCGCCTTCTGTTTCCGACTCAAAAAATGCTTCGCTATGCATACGGATACGGTCTTCAATAAACTTCTGCCGCTGCTCCATAGGCCACAAGGGAATGTCAATGGTGGCAACTGGTGCTGACGGATAGTTTTCCTTCTCCGCATCACGCGCTGACCAATCACGAATGATTGCAACGATCTGCAACTTCTTAACCGGCTCTTTTTTTACCTTCTCCACCAACCATGCGTAGATGTTTAACTGGTTGTGCCAGTCATCCTTCTCATTCATAACAGACCATGCGCCTGTTACTTTGTAGTCGCTGATTATGATTCCGTCTTCTTCTACTTCCTGCAAATCAATAGCGCCGCTGATCGTCCAGCCATCCACTTCGGAGAACAGTCGCTGCTCCACTAAATGGTGTGCGTCTTTGCCATGCTCCAAGATGTTGTGAACAGCAGAACCAAACAAGGCCCATACCATTTCACTTACGTCCTGCTCAATGTTTTCCCAATACTTGCGCTTCAACTGAACGATCCGAGGACTGTTCAGCAACTCAGTACAAGATATATTTGCCTTGCCTTTGGTATAGGTGGGCCGCTCCATTACGTTGACAAATGTTTGCGGAAGGCCGTACTTATTTGTTAGTTTCACTGCTTCTCCTGTGTGTTGCGAGGGAGTCCAATGTACCACACAAGTTGCCTGTTGTGTGGCTTTGTGTTATAACTGCCAAACAATTTTAACTATCGGGAAAGGAAAGGCGATTGAATGTCTAAATACGCAAGACGGGTGGACGCAAATCAGGATCAGATTGTGTCTGCCCTACGCGCACACGGCGCTTATGTAAGGATCATTAGCCAAGGGGACGGCATCCCTGACCTGCTAGTTGGCTATACAAATCCCGCTACTGGTAATAAATACACCCTTTTGCTGGAGGTAAAGGACGGAAACAAGGTTCCGTCTGCCCGCAAGCTTACACCGGCAGAGGAAAAATTCTTTTTTGAGTGGCGTGGTGCGCACCTTTCCATAGTGGAAAGCCCTGAGCAAGCAATTGCTGCGCTGAAATCCTGCTTGTGATATATTAGGGCCGCTTCTCCTCCTTGGTCGTTAAGACCTTACCCCTCACTGGTTGGGGGGATTTTTTTTCAAGGAGCCAACACGCATGGGGATTGCGCCGCAGCCATAGTTGCTGCCTGATTTGAAGGGTCAAGTCAGTCCCCAGCCGTGTTGGTGGTTGTCCGGCGGGTTAGCGCCGCCGCAGTGAAGTTCCTATGGATTGGTAAATTAGCTGGTTGACACACACTGCTTTATGTGAGCATCCACCAACTCCCTATTGCGCTCCGGCAAAAATATGTTATACTAAAAACGTTGCCGTGCAAAGCAATGGAATCGTAGGCCGTTTAAGTCTGTATCTTGCCCACTGAGAAATCGTGTGGGTTTGCACCAAGATACAGTTTTAAGCGGCCTTTTTCATTTTTCGCGGCGTCCGTCAGGGCGCGTTAGTTTACGGGGCAGACATCTCCCGCACCCAGAAATGACCTTACCCTTGCAGTCAAGGGCCGCATCCTAAGGAAGCCGTGCGGGGCTGGCAAATGATTCAAGGCCAGCAGGAAAGAGGGTAACTCACAGATGAACGAGCGGTAAGATGGAAGCATCAGGGCGTACCGAATAAGCGCCACCCTCATAGAAACCGAATCCGGCCTCCCACCGCACTTGGGATATCCCGAACAGAACAGTACGGATATCCGGAGAACTGCCCTAATCCCCCAATACCGGGGGTTCAGAGTAGCGGCTTCCTCTATGGGCAATCCATTTCCCGATAGTTTTTTCCGATTACGGCGGCTTACCGATAGAAATAATTTTATTTGTAACTGGTATAAGGTTTACTGTCCTATGTACAATGAACGTCCCGAAACCAAAAGGAGCGAAAGATGAAGCTGATTGATTTGATGAAGGAAAAATTCAGGGAGCCTACGCCGCTAGAGGTAGTGACGAAGGAGCTTGCTGAAGCAACGCTTGAGAAGCTTGCCGCTGAAACGGCAGTGGACTGGGCGGAAAGTGTAGTTATGTACAACAAGGTTCGCATCGACAGATTGAATGAATATTTGGCCCAATACAGTAAGGAGAAAGCAAAATGAAATGGAATTTTTTTAGCAAAGCAGAAGCAAAAGCAGATGAGCTTGATCTTCACATTAAGACGTATGAATTTGTACGCCGCAACATGGAGTCAGACATTGCCAATCTTGAAGATCAAGTTACGCAGTTGCAAGACAAGATAAATCGCAATACGGCTTTAACCGAAAAGCTAATGAAGCAGGTTGATTCGCTTTGCCACCAAATATCCAACACGTTTAAAGCCGAAGGGCTAGATGCAAAAGCAATTAAGGATGCTGAAACAGGACGCAAGCGCCGCGAGTACCTAAGGAGCTGGAGAAATAAAAAAAGAACACAAGCGCAAGCGGAAAAGAAAAGGCAAGAACAGTTAGCCAAAGGACGCGAGTACGCACGGCAATACTACCTGCGCAAGAAAGCAGAACGAGAGGCAGCAAAATGAACTGGGCAAACCTAATTGGGCTGACATTAATGGCTGCGTGGTTTACACACATCTTCACTTGTTTTGCCCAAGGGTTGTGGGGGTTCCTGCTTGCAGGAGCCATCCTATTTCCCATTGGCATCCTGCATGGTTTTTATCTTTGGGTTCACTAAGAGTACAAGCAATGAGACACCTGCGTGTACATGGCACTGAGGGGAAGTGGAACGCCAAGTTGGTGGAGGAGTACGACATTGACGACAAGCACCACAAGCAAGCAATTTGCAACCTGATACACGACCTAAGCGAACTGGCGGTAGTACGCAACTACTACATTGACCCCAATACCATGATGAAACTATACGACCAACACATGAGCTATCAATCAGGAGAAATGAAATGAGAGAGAACATCAAGACCGAAAAAGACTACACCGACTGGATGGTCAAGACCGGCGGCTACGCAAAGGACATGACGCTGCGAGATCATTTTGCTGGGCTGGCTATGCAAGGGTTAATTGACAGTGATAGTTTATTTTCAGAAATACCACTACAGGCTTACGCTTTGGCAGACGCAATGCTCAAGGAGTACAAGCAATGAACGAAGCAGACAAACAATACATGGCGGTGCGTGTGGAGGAGGAAGAGATACACGACCCATACGAATTCATCGGTCAGCAAATCAAAGGCATCATTGCATTCGCCGCTATCGTGGTTGGTGTGTGGATGCTTGTTGCAGCGGTGGTGTTTAAATGAGAGTACGAATAAGACTACACCCAAAAGAATACTGGGTTATCGAGACTAAACGCTGGTATGAATTTGATTGGCAGTACGAAAATCTGTTTGCTGGCGACGACGCTTATGAACGTGCAAAAAACTACGCAGTGCTACTCAAACACCCAGAGATAGAGGAGATTACATGACGCAAGACAACACACGGCCCTACTTCACCATCGACGAGTTAAATGCGTGGGCGGATGAAAAGCTAAGGCAAGCGTGGCGTAATGCTGCGCTCAGACTCGGCGAGGAGTTGTCCTCCGTAGGCCCTAAAGGTTATTACGATATGACCCCAGAGCAATGGCTTGATTGGGCTTTGGAGCAAGCGCCAAAGGCGACGCTGCCGCGCCCTTGGGCTAGTCTTACAGACGATGATATCGACCAAGGTTTAATACGCGCCAACTACCTTATGCAAAATGCCCACGCATGGCGCGATGGGGTTGAATGGGCAAGCAAACAATTACAGGAGAAAAATACATGAAATACTTAACCGCAACACTGACCGCCATCGCCATTGGCACCCTTGCAGTTTCTGGCTGCTCTTCTGATGCTGACGTGGCATCGCGTAACTTGTCCAAGGCAGCAGACCAGTTTGAAATAGCACGGCGCGTGGTGTTCTACAACGGCATCACTGGCGATTACATGCTGACAGTCGAGGGCTTATGTTCGCTTGGCAATTACGACAAGAGCCGCGAGGTGTCTATCACTTGCAAGGTGGGGCCGGGCACATACAAGAAACATTTTCTTGGGTTGTCTGACAACGTAACCTATTTTGTGGAGCAACTGGAGCCCAACAGCGCCAGCGTGTACCGTTACCGCGTGGTTTTCAAGCCCAAGTCAATCGTCCCTGATGTGGAGGTCAAATGAAATTAGACCAAGGAAAATTAGCGCAGGGTTTGGTAGATGAACTGCTGGCACTGATACACAAGTACGACGAGTCGCTGTATGTACCCACCGTGCTGGGCTGCTTGGAGTTAGTCAAGCAGCAGTTGATTAACGATAGCTGGGAGGACGAGGAATGAACATCATTGAACTAGCAAAGCAGGCAGGATGGGATGCGCATCACGCTGAGTTTGATACACGTATTCAAACCTTTGCCGAGCTGGTAGCAGCGCATGAGCGTGAGGAGTGTGCCAAGTTGTGTGAAGAACCGTGGCAAGGTAGCCCAAAAGGAATTGCAGAACAAATCAGAGCAAGAGGTGAAGCATGAAACTCAAAGACGAACTAGCACAACACCGATTAGCCATCATGCGCTTGCGCGTTCGTGGTATGAACACAAAGCCGTCAAACTATCTTCAAGAAGAGATCAACACTTTGCGGGAGCTAAGCACTGCCGTTGTACGACAACGTGACGATCTTGTACGGACACTGGACAAGGCCGAGGCCCACATCAAATTTTTGGAAAACGAAATCAGAGCAAGGAGCAACACATGAGCAAAATGACAGACTGGTTTCCATCGCACATCATGCCCGTGCATAAAGGTGTGTATGAAGTGCGAACCCCATATAACAAAGCAAATAGGTATTGCTATTACGATCATCGTGGATGGCGTTTATGTTGTGATGGAATAAAGTACGCCGAAGAAGAAAAGTCCTATACATCAGAACTTATGCACTCAAGCATGATTCTT
>JAULBY010036212.1:0-14464 GCA_032358315.1 Ophiocytium majus | reverse complement strand
TCACTGCTGCCGCCGCCGCCGCTGCTGTGGCCGCGCTTGTGCCGCGCAAGCGTTGCTGCGCCAGGTGACGCGGTTGCGCGCGCAGCAGCTGCGGCAGCTTCAGGGGCAGTGCTGCTGGAGCTGGATGGGCTGTTCGGCGCGGGTGCCGCTTCCTCTGCAGCAGCGGCACCGCCTCCGCCCACAGCAGTGGTGAATGCCCCGTGCACTGAACACACGCAGTAGAGCGCTGAAGCCAGCTGCAGCGTGCGGAAAGTCACAGGCGGCAGACAAGCTATGTTCAGCACTCGGTGACTGCTGCTGGTGTGCAATGCCCAATGTACGCTGCGGCTGCACTTGCAGGAGCACTTCAACAACAGTTCGCTGGTGCACATCTCGTCTATCATGTGTAGACGTGGTGGTAAGCAGCCAGCAGAGGCAGCTGTACTCATACGTTGTGTGGTACTTCAACCATGTCTTCCCTATATGTGTCCATGGAGCCTACTGGTGGTGCACATGCGCATTGCATGAAGTGACTGAATTCATGCTTTCTGTGCACCCGAGGCGTGGTGCCTGAAACAGATTTTAAATAAAATGCATCAATGCACTCACAGCAGTGCATGGATATCTTGCACTGCATGCTGGCAAGCTGCAAACGGCCTAGTGTGTGTGCGTGCTCATACACTCTGTCCGCAATTTGGACAATTGAACACGTATCAAAGCAAGCTTATATCGATTTCACCTTTGCCACACATTTTGCACTTGGGGCCACATCGCCGGCCGTGGCGCTTATGCCGCAGAAACAGGCTGTGTACAGTACCACAAGTTGCAACACAAAAGAGTCAGCCGAAGGCAGGGAGGGTGTCAGGCACACCAGCACCGCACCCGCCATGTGCTCAGCACTGCAACTGTATGTCGGTCAGGCCACCATGCCATGGCATGTCAAGTACGCCTTCACGCACACACCAAATGACGACACACAATGGTAAAACACACAGGCAGTGCCAGGAACCGGGCTTGGCGGTACAGGTGCCGTACGCAGAAAGGAAGCATGGCAAGATGCCCATATGCGGGCACAAGCAAGATCCACTGCCGTGTGTGTGCTTCAAGAGCCAAGAGGCACACGCTTATAAGTACATCTCTGTCCTGCCCAGCCACAGTACAAACATGGCAAATGCCGGCACTTGCAGTACCTGGCGTAATTGCAGTGCTGTATGGAGCAGTCGAGGAGGCGCCACCCAAGAGCATGATCCAGCGCCGCCTTCGCAGATTTGCACAGCCGCCCGCCCTCCGCGCAGCTGTCATGCAGCGGTGCCTCGTGCACGTGCCGCAGCACGCGCATCCACTGCTGTAGCAGCCATGGGTCGCCCATCTGCTGCACAGGGACCAACCCCTCCGCAGAAAAAGCACAGGGTGATGCATGAGTGACAGGCACACGAGGCATGACTGGACGGCATGCTGTCGCGCTCTATGTCAACCATGGCTGACGCCGCCTGCAATATGTTGGCTAGGAGAGACCGGACAGGGGGTGGCCGGCACGGAGGTGCACAACCAGACACAAGATTACCCAGACTCGAACCCCCCACCACACCTCACAGAACAGCAGGGAAGCAGCCGTGCTCTGCAGCCAACATGGCAGCAGCAGTGCATCAGCAGTTGCAGGCAGACCACCGATTGGTGTTGCCGGCATTAGCAGCGGCAGCAGCATAAGCACAATGGCGGTGGCGACGCACGAATCTCGCCGCAACATGAGACGAACCGCTGCAAGCGGGCGGGGCGGTGGGTGAGCGGGAAGCCAGTACAAGTCAGCACGCACATCCCCGCAGCAGCCCTGGCAGCATTACGGCACCAAAGCGCTGTCGCTGCAGGTTACACACCGCAGTACGTCAAAAGCTTCAGGCCGCAGCACCAGCACCGTTGTCACCAGCATCCGGTGAGCACGCCGCAGTCGATCCACCGGCAAACACACACGTCCGAGTGGGCAGGCCGGCCCGCCATAGGATATACCGCCGTCTGGAGTCCCTACCTCACACACGCCATGGCCAGAAAAGGGTACAGCTCAATTCTCACCTCCTGGTTGGCCTCGTGTTCCATGGTGCCCGAGACCTATCTGATGGGGCAGGTCGCTCCTGGCTGCTGCTGCTGGCTGCTGCTCGAAAACCAGCTGCGGAAATTGTTCCTGCTGGTGCGGGTGCCTGATGGCCTCGCTCTGCCCCTCTGCAGCTGCGGCTGCTTGGCTGGTGCTGCACCGCCGAGCCCGTATGGCACACGGATAAGGCGCCACAGCGAACACTCTCGAAGCAGGCACCCTTCTGAAGTGGGCTAGCCTCGCCACACTCCTATGACTATGAATCCCCACTCCTCAGTGAACTCCTGCTCGGGCCGCGGTGTGGTGCGCCCCCCCCCCCCGCCCCAGGCGCTGTGGGTGTTACTGTTCGCCTCGCGGACCGCGGTCTGGTGGAGCGGTCTAGACTCATGGCGGGAAAGCGTTTTTTGAAAAGCCGGGGGGTCTTCGATATCGAGCAAAAACGATTGGACGTGCTGTATTGGTATCGGTATCGAGACCCTGGTATTTCAGTTCTTTTGTAACGGCTTGGGGTGAGTAACGGCAATGTGGCCACGTGCACGTGGGTGGCTGTCAGCACCTGCGACTTGCAAGCTGGCAGCTCACACACAAGCGCCGCGACAGCCTAGGCCAGCCAGGTGGCCACGACACCCGAGCTACCCTCGAACCCTGGGTGTGGCCCGACCGTATGTCTGCTGCGGGCATCCAGGGTCCGTGTGCGTGCTGGACGCTGCACCCCAGCATCGCATTTGCGGCAATCACCACCTGCTGCGGTAGGAGCAGCAGGCTGGTTGCAAGGCGGAGGGTTGAGTAGTCAGCAGCCTAGTACCTCCACCCGCCATACCTGCCGGCCTACGCGGCGCTCCGTGTGCGGCTCGGTGCCCGGAGGCACTAATGCAGGTGAGCGCACTGGTTGAGGACACGATGGCTAGGCAGCACTGTAGCAGGTGCTGCCTGGCCCAGCCTTGGCAGTTTAAAAAGAATGTCGCCAAGAGCGCTGGGCGCCAGGCTCATCCCTTCTGCCACGCAACGGGGCTTGCTAGACCGCCGCTGCCTCGTCGAACGCCTATCTTGCACGGTTGGCGATCTTTAAGCAGGTGGGATCGCAGGAGGGCAACACAGCTTCTTCACAGCTGAGTAGTTCTTCTCAGGGAGGTTAAGTTGTTTGCCACTTCTCACCTCCCGGGCCGTGACCTGTCCTCAACAGTGTGTGTGCTGGCACAGCAATGATGTTCATGTGCTGATGCCGCGTCCCTTGCTGGTAGCCTGCGTGTGCAGCTCACCGTGGCTGTAGTCTGCTGTGTCGCAAACTTGTAGCAACAGGGGATGCTCAGTTTTGTGTGCACTGCCTGCTGAGTGAACACTACTGAATAGGTGTTGAAACAAGTAGACCCTTTTCCCCCGCGATGTGGTCTCCACCTTGTCGTGGTGCGGGGGCTTTGGCGCCGAGTCTCAACAACTCGGCACCAGCACCAAGAGAGACCTCCAGGCTAGTGCAGGACTTGATGTGCGCACTCTTTGCGACTGGTGTGGTATACTTGGGCAGGGGTGTCCCACCAAGTGTTGCTGCAATACCACGCTTCATCGCAGCACGTTCTCAGGCACCGCATTAGAGTAGAGCCTGGAGCCCAGGTTTTGTCTTTGTTACCACAGCATGCGCATTGGCTACACATCCGCCCTTGCTGGCTGGTGTGCCGAGCATGTGGGCAACGACAGCGCTGTCAAAGCTGGCATGCCACAAAAGCACGCTCTGCTAGTAAGTACTTCAAGTACTTGAAGTATGTAGTAGGTAGTACCTGTCGCTATTCTGAATATGCAGTGTTGCTCAGTAGCAGCGTGTGCCCATGTCAAGTCTAACTTTCTGGGACAGCAGGTGGCAAGTAGCACGGGTAGGCATCATACGGTCAATTCAAGGGCACATTTGAGCACATGGTAAGCGTTGCGTTACGGCATTGCTTGCCTAGCGGTTTCCTGGTGGCTGTGTCGCATAGGCCAAGTGATGACATGTACTTCAGCATGTGCCAGGGCAGGCTGATGGCACCACGTAGCAATGCAGCAGCACCAGTGGCAACTGATTCAAATACCACTTGTGTATGTAAAATCACTACATACCAGCACTCGTTGAGGAGGCACTTAAAACACCCACTGTGTAACATCACATGCTGCGGAGCAGCAAGCGCTGTGGTGGACACATCAATAGGCCGCACGGCAAACATGCGGGCCAAAGGCTCAATGCATGGGTTCATTCATTTCATGACGCAGTCGCACAGAAACATCAATCGGCTCCGCACACACAATCTGACAGACATGAAGGCCCAGGGTAAACGGTTGCAACACGCAAAGGGAGGGTTGCAACAGGTGCCCAGGCTCTGGCAGCAGCAGTACAAGGTGCTAGTTGCAGGGAAATGCTAGGTGCATAGGGGTAAACCTCTTGGCCCGCACGTGTGCCCATAGGCTGGGAACAAAAGTATGCTGCCTGCTGCTGAGCACAAGTGCTCAGTAGAGGCCGTGCATCGGTATCAAGCCATTGGAGGCAGGGTTCAGCGACGTGTGTGCGTGTTCGCTCGCTGTGATGGCAATCGATGTGTGAAGTACCACCACAGCCCTCATCCTACTGTATCGACGTCTGCTGCCCAAGGGTGGACTGGGGCAAACCAGGGAACTACTTGTAGGTGTGCGCCGGTCGCAATTTGCGCATACCATTGCACAAAGACCATGCCATGGCAGTGGTCTGTGTGCTTGTCCCTGGGACACATTGGGGCTGGGAAAGTACTTTTCACTGCGGCGTCTACTTGGGGGGATTGTTGCCCGCTCTTGGGTCTTGTAGTACGCCCATTGTGGTGCTGTTCGCCTCAGCTGCTAGAGGGCTTGGCAGTGTCAGGCTGGCCCACGGCCGCAGCGGCTGCTGGCACCACCTGCGGTTGCGCACGGCAAGCACATGCACGTGTTTGTGAGCAACAGTTTCATGTGTGTCAAGTGCAGCCATGGTGTGTGGTGTAGCACCTGCATTGGTTGGTGCTGCCGAGCAGGGCGCACACAGGAGAAGATACACTGGCACGCAGCGCTGCGCTCTACCTAGGGTGCCCCACCACAATGCACCACCAGGTGGGCGACTATCAAGCAACAAGAAACTGGGCACAGTCTTCATAGAACGCACAGTGGTATAACCAGCGCACGTTGACTACTGCACATGTAAGCTAATCAAAGTGGAAGTATCAAAGCAGATTTTCCAACGACTCAGGCCAGCATCTCATAAACTGTCTTTATGTGGGCATAGCACTGTCCAAATACAGGCCACCCATGACATCAGCCGTAGTGACAGGCTGTGTGTCTGCCCGTTGGGCGAAATGCATGTACCTGGTTCAGGCAGACCACAACACAGCTCAGGTTGTCTTTGCTCTTCAGATCCCTCGCCTTTTCGATCAGGGCCTCGCTGTTGTGTGAGTGAGAGCAAGGCAGAGCAGGTCACATATATAACAGCCACAGCAGCAAAATGTGCAACCGGGCGGCAGTAAGCTACACGTGCTATGCTGAGGTATGCATGAGGTGTATGCACTTGGTGTTGATCCATCACCAGCAGCAACCATGATGTTTCCAGAGCCAGCGGCAGGTGGGTTCACCCAGTGCCACCCACTCATGGTGCTGGTCCACTACTGCAGGTAAAAGCTCACTGAGTGTGCCAAACGCCCATTGAGCACCCTCAACAGGTACTTATTGTGAAATCCTTGTTGGTGCAAACACTGCATGAAAAGTGGAGGGCACAAGGTCCATGTCTGATACAGTGCTCAGCAGACATCTATCCCGCCACTATCTAGGCTTGCAGGACCAGTTTGCTAACATGCGCAGCGCCAGGTGGACTCAGCAAGACAGGCACTGCAACTTGCAAGAAGCAAGGCAAGTGAGGCATTGCTGAAAGCATGACCCTGCGTTTTTGTAATGCTATGCTGGGCAACTAGCAGCACAAACATGGCCAGGGTAGCTGGTGCCGGCTTGGCGACGGGGGGATCCTGCGTCTAGCCCTGGTGGGAAACCCACCTTGCAGCATCAGCATCGGGATTGGTGAGCAGGCGGCGCTGCACGAAGGACACCGCCTGCTGGTGTGTGATGTTGTCCCACACGCCGTCGCTGGCGACAATAATGAAGCAGTCCTCCACCTGCAGGTCCTTCTGCAAGCGCCACAGGTAAGTACAGCAGATGGTGGTCACATTGCCGCGGCTCAGAGCAAATGTGATGAAATATCGGAAATGTTGAAGCTTTCGGTAACTAAAATACACGTTGTGCATAGATTATAAATATGCCTCAGTACGTATATGGCTGGCCAGTGCAGTGCGACTTTCCAGCCTATGCTACTTCACACCTCAAGATGTAGCAGCACGCGCGCCACAAGGTGCCCCCCCTCATGCTGACAACGTACTTCACAACTACTTCGGAGTACCATATGGTATCGTCTGGTGAACCGAAGCTATGTGGGTGCTCATGGTATTGTGCGGGCTGAGGACGCGCCCCACGTGGCACTGCCCTCATCCCCCATGCACATGCTGAGAGTATCTGTGTTGACTTTGTTTGGTGTGCCCAAATCATGTGGGTGGGCGGGCAGTATGTACATACTTCGAAATACTTCGCAATGCTTCCGAAGTTGGTGGCGAGGCTATCCCAGAAAGAGCACAGTCGCATGTCAAATACTTCTTCGAAAACTGAACCGCAACACGTCGTATGAGTGTATTTGTTGCGTGCGACCATAATTGTGTCTTTTGCCATGCGCGTAGGTGGAGGAGGCACTGATGGCGAGCGACCAGGCTTTGGCAATATGTACAGCTACATGGACAGTGCATTGATGGAGTTATCTCGGGAATGGCACAGTTTTGTTTTTCAATATATCGGGTGGTATGCCATAATGTAGCACGGTTTGTGTATAATTGCACATTATTGATGTGTGTGGGTTCGTGGTTTCTTTGCGAGCAGAGGAGGCGCTGATGGCGCGCCACCAGGCGGCGGCACTGGCGTTAGCCTGACTTACTGAAGAAGTTTACAATTAATATCACTGGAGCGATGCCGTGTCCTGCACAGCAAATACTTCAGAAGTACAACATGTTGCTTAGTGCTTCTTTTTTCAGTGCGCACAGGTGGAGGAGGTGCTTATGGCGCGCGACCAGGATAGCATAATCTTTTACAATCAGTACCGATACTTCAGGAAACATGCTGTAATCCACACAACCAATCTTTCTCTAATGTCTTTTGTGCACATGCCATTTTTGCAGGTGTAGGAGGCGTTGATGGCGCGCGGCCAGGCCACTCAACCCTGCTGCCGTCCCTTCCACCACTACGCTCCCCCCCCCCCCCCCCCCGCCCCGGTGACGTTTCTTCTCTATCGTTTGGCACACCGTGGGGGTCTTGCTTGCTCGCAACTTTGCCGCACACATCACACACTGGGGACCCACCACCGGAGCAGCCACCACCAAGGGACCACAACGAGAGGTGAGCGGGGCGTCCGAGTGGGCAGCCCGGCCCGCCATAGGATATACCGCCGTCTGGAGTCCCTACCTCAGGCGGCGGCGCTGGAGGTGCAGGCGCGGCGTGAGGTGGGGCGCGTGCAGGAACCGCGCAGGGCGGACGGCGAGGCGCGCGCACGGGAGACCGAGGGCGCACTTGCCTAGCTCAGGTGCGCATACCAAACACGTGTACTTTGAAGCATTTGTACACTAAATATACAGTGTATACTACTACTACAGTAGTACTATGGTACACTTCGAAGTATACATACTATAGGTGACATATACTGCTACTGGACGTGCGCAGGGCGGACGGCAACGCACACCCAGGAGAGACGGAGGTCGCCCTTGCAAAGCTCCGGGTGGGCGGTACAGGTTGTACTGCCAATAGTACAGTATGGTAGTACTTCTGGCTCACTTTAGGCGGATGCCAAGGGAGGAGGCGGCGGCGGAGGTGCACCCCTACTCAAACTGTTCCAACGCACCTCTACTCGAAGTACTGTGACTTGAGGTCCTCATACTTCAACTTCTTACTTCAACTGTTGCACTCACAGGGGGGGGCGGTTGACGGCGCAGGCGGACGTCAAGGAGGCGGGGAGGTGTAAGTGCAGGTGCCGCCTACTCCATGTAATCAAAATTAAACTTCAACATCAATTGCCACTTAAAGCAAGTTCTCACACTTCAACTGCTTACTCACTGCACATCGCTACCGCTGGCGCTGTCAAGCTGTCCACATGCTGCGCATCAGCACATGCATGGCGTTACATTGGCCACATGCATGGCCTCAGGTGGCCGCGCTGTGCACTGCACCATGCACGCCGCCATGAATGCAAAGCCCACCTTGCATGTGTCAGGCGCTGCAATGATCAGCTGCGGTCCCTCCATCTTGTACGCCCGGTCGCCAAATGCGCGCGTCGCTTCCAGGCCAGTCGCCAAATGCGCGCGTCGCTTCCAGGCCATGTATGCGCTCTTCCTGCCGGCTGAGCAAGCCACCACGACACGGCATGCAAAAGGAGGGCATTTGAGTGACCAATGATTGACGCGGCTGCTGTTTTCGTGCGCAGAGAGCCACACACGACATTGCCTGGCAACATGGCAGCAAGCCACCTATTCCGCATGCTGACTGTTACATCTACTGTCTTTGTTCATAGTGCCTTCGAGGGCACAAGCTACGCCAACATCAGCCATAAGCAAAACCTGGCTGCCCCGCTCATTGCTACAGTACCACAATGTGCCGTGTCTGCTGCCAAGTACACTTGGGGCAGTGTGTGCTGCCCACGAGGGTGCTGCTGCCCAAACACAATCTGCGGCTGCCTGACGCACATGCTGCCTGCTCCAGTGGACTGTCCAAGTGCTAGTGGGCACACTTGCAACTTCTTCCATATGTGGGTGTCATCTGCACCCTACCAGGCGTGAACCACCACACACCGCTTTGACCAGCCGTGGCAGAACCTGGCCTAGCCGCCTCTTATGTGCACTCAACACTTACCTTGTAGTGCCTATTTTCTTCCCCTAAAGAAAATAGGATCCGCCTGTAAAAACTAAGGGGGTAAAATAGTTAGGATCGCCCAGTTAAGACCTTGAGGGGGGGGGGTAAGGTAATAGGGAAACAGCCTACAAAGCGCCTCTGGGGGCCAGGCAACACGTGCACATTCACTGCAGGTGGAAATGCGCACTTTGCGGCCATTTCTGGGCTGCAAAACGCTCCTGAAAATAACTTCTCTCAGTTATTATGCACTGCTGAGCACTGTCACCACCATCACATGTGTTGCCACTTTCGACTGGCACTTTTGACTCCCTCTTGAATCTGATTTAATAAATAGATACTGCAAGTGCACACTTAGGGATGTCCAGCAGGAATGCGTGCCAAACCAGTTCAAGGCGGGGTAAAACAATCAGGGTGTGTCAGTTATAATGGGGGGTCAAGTAATAAAGGGAGCACCAGTTTAGAGGGGGTAAACTAATTAGGGAGCGCCAGTTAAAAGGGGGTAAAAGGGCTAGAGAGGCCCAGTGAAAACCTCCCTATTTTCTTTAGGGGCAAGAAAATAGGCACTAGACTGTACTTATAAATATGAATAAGTAGTAAGTACCCAAAGCCAAAGTGCACAGCGCACAATCCCGATTCCAGATCATGGAACATGCGCATATACGAATGTCCATCATGATGTGTCTCACTCGAAGTTTGTGTCCACGCGCGTCACTCGTGTCATCTCTGCCTCGTTGGCGAGCCGGTGCCTGGTGCTGAGCATGACTGGCACGCCGCCGCCGCACAGCACAACCTCGCAGTCGCCCACGTTGGCGGCGCACACCTGCTTGGTGCCCCCGCCCGTGGCGATCACCAGCACAATGGCCGCAGCTGCGCCACACTGGCCAATGGAACCATCGCCCTGCCACAATGCAGGCAAGCACAGAAGCGGCAGAGGTGAGTGCATGGGTAGCGCCGTTGTGTGGTGGGCACCATCATGATGCCGCTAACCCCCCCCTCGGCCCCACCAGGTGCACAGAGTGCTGAGCACATGGCGCATTATGCGCCACCAGTTGCCATAACGGTTCCACATGGGCTCACGCATGTCCATGTCACTGGCACATAGCTCGTAGAGTGGTATCCACTTGAGAGCGCAGTGTGGACGCCAGCTGCCCCACAGCTGGAAGCCACATCATTGTCGCACTAGATGCTGCTTGTTCCTTCAAAACGTTGCCACACCAATTTGCTTGGCTCACTCAGTCCGGCTGCGCGCCCTCCACAACACATGCCAAAAACCCAGGCTTGCTTGCAGTGCACTGCAGTAAGGGATGTCAAGACACTGTACCTCTTTGAACTTTGGCAGCCCGCGGGTGTGGTGGTCACCCTCCAGCTCAGCGCGGCGCTGCTGCCCAGCGGGCTGCTGCTCAGCGCCGCGCTGCTGCTCAGCGGGCTGCTGCTCAGTGCGCTGCTGCTCAGCGGGGCGCTGCTGCTCAGCGGGCTGCTGCTCAGCATGCTGCTGCTCAGCGCGCTGCTGCTCAGCGTGGCGCTGCTGCTCAGCATGGCGCTGCTGCTCAGCGCGCTGCTGCTCGGCGGGGCGCTGCTGCTCAGCGCGCTGCTGCTCAGCGGGCTGCTGCTCAGCGCGCTGCTGCACAGCACGGCGCTGTTGCTCAGCGCGCTGCTGCTCAGCACGCTGCTGCACCCTCTGCAGGCACAGCAGCTCCATGTGCTCGCATGCACTCGTCAGTGCCTTTTCCGGGTCGGAGAACTCCTGCAGCTTCTGCGCCACTATCTCATGCATCTCCTGCACAACGGCATACACATTGGTGGGCAAGCAGCATGGCTGGGGATTAGGTGCGCAGCGATGTGTGATGTGTACAGTTGGCTGGTACCGCCACGCATAGGGCCATGGAGTGACTCGCCCATACATGTGAGCATGGCCGTGTGACTATGGTCAGCTAGGGCATTTTAGACAGCGCATAATGCCGTGAGTGTCACATGAGCCTCGATTGCATTGGGGTGGGTGGCACCGTACACACAGACCAAAATGCTAGGCACTCAGTGGCGTGCACAACTGCTGCTGGCATACACATATCATGGGCTAAAGCGGAGCTGCACAATGTTGCTCAGCAGCCAAAGTTGGAGCACAGCTCACATCTGCCAGGATGTCAGCAACCATTTTGCCGCCATGGCCATCAAAGATGGCGAAGTCAGCGACGACTGTGTCATGGGTGCTGGCAACAGAGCCATCGGCACCAGTGGCAGCACCCTCCCCGGGCTCCATGAGTGGCGAAGAGTGGTGTGGGTCGTGCGCCGCACTGCCACCAGTGGCTGCTCCACCCGGCTGCGCAGGCAGCAGACAGGCCAGTGCAGTGATCCTGCAGCATATACGATGCACGAGCCACGGCAGCGGCCAAGACAGAAGTTGGTCTAGGGTTCACGTATAAGGTGCCACCATGCAACTTGGCCAGTGTGAGTGTGTTGTAGGCGAGTGAGAAGGTGCACTGTGCAGCACATGCGCTTGCGCTGCGTACTCTGCCCAGTCATGGAATCACTGGGCGAGGTAGGTGACGGTCTGAGCCACGTTCGCATGGGCACAGTTTGTGCATAATACGCACTTATTGTTTGAAGTGATAGGCAAACGCACAAAAAGAAAGCATTGCGCGGTTCACAAACAGCTTCTTTAGTTTACTTGCACCTTCTACACCAGCGAGAGGACTGTGAGAATGGACTGACACTTAACGAGTTGGCCAAACGGCGCACATGTGCTGGCAGTACACGATATGTCATGCAAGATAGCGGGTGCCTGCATGCCACTGAGAAATAGCAAAACGGTGTATGGAAAACCTGTCCTCCATTGAAGGCCTGAGACCGATGTTGTCCGCAGACCCAAAGCGCAGCCCAAGCAGCGCGTTCTCCTGTCATACGTCACAACAAAACACAAGCAATAGTAGGGCGGCAGCAGAGTTGATAATGATGAACCGTGGCTTGCACGCATGGTAGCATTGGCATGAGTGCTTAGCCATAGCAGGGGACTCCGTCGGACATGAAGGATGTGTGGCGCCATGCCAGCACCAGCAGCAGTATAAGCCTTGCTCAGCAGCATTCGCAGCACTGGCATCACCGCTCAGCACCCGCAACAGCATATGCCCAGGCTGCAGGGTGCTCAGTGCATGAACCTGCGTGACACATGACATTGTGCTGTTTACTGCCAGCTGTAGGCCAGCAGCACCAGCCACTGCTGCAGTACGAGTCATGCACTGTTGAGCAAATGCAACAGCCCCTCACCTTTCCGGGCGTGATGTCAACCTGGACCGGTGCCTGCACGTCCGCGACGTCCGGGAACTCTTCTTGTGCGATCGGCAACAGGCTCCGGTCAGGCGCGTCCGGGTCAACTTCGTTGGGCGGTGCACTTGGCTGGCGTTGCATGATAATCGCGGAGCATTGGCACTGGGTCAAGTTAGCGCACCAGGATTAGTGAACCACATAGCAGCGTGGCCGGCGGCCGCACAGCATGCTGGCGAATGACACACATATATGTATATCCACCAGTTCGGTAGCAGCCTGCCAGAGGCACGTATGAACATGTACTTGAAGTACTACATAGTATACAGCAAACACAGCACTGAACTGCTGTATGGCAGTATGTGCACCGACATTGCAGAAGGTGTCCAGTGCGTAAGGGTGTTCACTGGTTTCTGGTGACGAGTGCCAAGAGCTAATTAGCATACCACCAGACTGAGTGACCTACCACAGCTGCTGTGATGTCGTGGGTGCGCGCACAGTGCGGTGTGCTCAGCAAGCCAAGTCTTAAGCAAAACCTATCTGAACGTGCAAAGTGCAAGCATACTCACTCATTGTCATATTCCATGCTGGTGCTAACAATGGTTGTGCACAAGTGCACAACCTCACTGTCTACGCGCGTGTGCAAAAAGTTGAAGCACACGGCACCAAGACAGTATGACAGTCACACAAAGGATTTGATGTATGGCAACGAATGGCAGCGTGGGATTGGCGGTATTTCCACAGCTGTGGCAGCGTCTTCGGTGCATTCGTGCTTGTGCGGCAGCTTGAACATGAGCACCTGCGCGCAACGCATACAAGCACAGGTGTACCATTGTTTTTTGCACTCTATGGGTGGGCCATCGCCAGCGGCTTACGCACCAGTGCAGTGTCCAACTTGGAGACGTCCACCTCGTGCGCATCACTGCCGTCGCCATCGCTGCTGGCGTTGCTGGCGACCCTGTCCGACTGCACATGCATGTGAGAGCATAGCATGCACCAGCAAAAAAAGTGCGGCCATCAGTTGCATGTTACCATAGCACTTGCTTGGTGCACCTAATGCGGGCGCGCAGACTGGAAAATGCTTACACTCGCCTCTCGAAGGCGCAGCAGTGCAGCAAAATGCTTTAAATAGGGGAAGTAGTGCTGGCAGTAGCACACTATCGGTAACACAAGCAGTAGCGGCTGCACGCAAACTTGAAGTACTGCCAGCCACTGCAGCAACTCCACGTGAACCACCATTGCAGTGGCACCAGCCGTTATCGCTTGTAACAACCGTCAGTGCTTGTTGCTCACCAGAGCGGTGTGTATCATCACAAGGTTCTCTCCGTAGAAATACTTGCAGTACATGAATAGCACTGGAGCCACCAAGCATGGGTGGCTGACCTTTGCAAGCTGGTTGGTGTTGCCTGTACCCATGCACCAAAGCTCACCTTTGTGAGTACCTTGCGTACCAATCACTGCTTCGTCCCATGAGCAGCCTCAAAGTGCAGATTGCTGCTACCATTGCTGCTCACTTGAAGTTCCGTTTATGTACCAGTCACGTGTACAACCGTACCGGTAGTAGGTACACCCTTCATGCACAACCAACTGCCAGCTGCATGCACCATGTACGTGTGACAGCTGGTTCGGCAGCAACTGTGAAGAACAGGGGTAACAGGTGAGCAGCGTTCACCTCATCGCTGTCCACCAAAAACGCCAACTTCTCGTCATCTCCGTTGCCAGCAGGCTGCTGCGCATGACACGTGACCACAACATGTGCGCGTGTGAGCGTCAGCAGTGCGAGTGGGTGTATTGCTGTGCTGTGTTTCATGTGCCGGCTGTCAGACTTGCCACAGGGAGACATGTCACTGAGGGCTGTAGCAGGGTGGAACAGAAAAATATTCGAAATCTGTGACTGCACAGTCGAAATCGCTGAACTGCAGTCCATCGTGCATGTGCGCGCTGCTGAAAATGGGTCAAACCAGCCGCACTGCCAGCAACGTGCACAGCGCTAGCATGTGATTAACAAGGTAGGTACTACTAGTAGTAATACCAACAGAATGGCGGCCTCTGATACTTGGCACAACATGTGCGGCTTGCCTTGGTGTCTGCGCATGCAGGACTGGTGACTCAGTGGTGAGAACTGTTACATCGACCAAATTCGGCCGTGTGTGTCTTGCACTTGCCTCGGCCATGGCTGGACTGCCA
>JAULBY010036201.1:0-14465 GCA_032358315.1 Ophiocytium majus | reverse complement strand
CCCCCCCCCCCCCCCCCCCCCCCCCCCGCCCTGCCCCCGACCTGCTGCATCCCACTTTCTACACAACTTCAACTTGTAGCAACCTGGGATTGCGCCATGCGATGGTATGGTGTGCGCGCTCCTGCGCAGGCCCACTGGGGCGCATGCTGCCAGCACGCTCACTTTCGACCTTTTTTTTTTCATCAGTTCGCATTTTGTACCCTGGTTGTCAAGAGCGCCACTGCTCTTGCACCAGATAAGCCCCTCCCAACTCCACTGCCTGCCGCAGCCCGCCATGGCCGCACGGCTGCTGGCAGTGCTCAGCGGCAGCACAGGTTTGCTGTGCTCCTGCGCGCAGCAGCACTCTCCCAGTGCGCGGGTCCTGCGCTGAGCAGCACACCCCCGTGCTCAGCAGCTCGCCGCTCCGATGAGGCACGCTCCTCGTGCTCAGCACAGCAGCGCACACTCCTGCAGCTCTGCGTGCCTCTCACGGCAGCAGCAACAGCCGCGCCCCAGCTGCGCCACCCACTCAATACCGCTGGCGTTCCACAGTGGAGGCCGGCGGCGCTTCACGGATCACCTTTCCTCTCCGTTGCGCACGTCTCGGCGTCGTACGAGTAGTCGCGCCCCTTGGTGTGCTTGAGGGAGTCCTGCAGGTGTGGGCGCGCATTTTTGTGTGCATGCCGACATGCAACAGGGGGTGGGTGAGACATCCATACTTCCACACATACGATGACCAGGCAACACTGACCAGAGCACGCCACAGCGCCTGCAAATGACCACTGCTGCATTGCTGGTGGTGCCGCTGCTGTGCCTGAGCCAAGCACAAACAGGTGGCTTGACACCTATTGCATGTCATTATCGGATCTGCTTGCTAAAACATCGTGGCATGAAGTTTCGTTGTCATTCGCCCAAGTAGTTGCTTGCCACTCGCACCAGCATCGGTTCACACCTTTCTGAAACATATTTCAAGTGGTACTTCCAGAAAGAGTGGGAATTTCGAAAAAGAAGCCTTGACCTCATACATGAAGAGCTGAAGGTGCAACTTGTTGTTGTTTGTGTTTTTTCAGGACAGATCCTTTCAAGTAGGCATAATACGCGGTTTCCACGTCAATGCTTTTTCAGCGCCAAGGTTTGAAAGTCCAATCTCCAGCATATTGTGCACGCCTGCCCAGGATGGATCGCTGTAATATGACGCACACCAACTTATGTTGTGAGGTCAGCGAGTATTTTTTTTTATCTCCGGCTAGGGCGCGGGAAGCCGTGTGCACATGGCATGCGCATGACTGGTAAAAGCATGACCAAATAAGCTCTTGCCTGTTGCTAACAAGATTGCAATGCTCAGCACTATGCATTCTAATGTAGGCATTGCGTGTCAGCATGTAAATTCCCAACCATAAGTTTGTTGGCATTCCCACAGCTCATTGAATACTTTCTTCAGGGGCAACATGCAGCAAATAATGTTCCAGCTTCTCTACTTTGTTGCTTGTACACTGTGCCCGCTGCTGTTGTATGATGCAAACACCATCGTATTAAACCTCAAACATGAACCTGCGCAAAACCATTTCTCAAATGCACACACCTGGTTCACAACTTCCGAAGCAGACCCTGGCTGCGATACAGGCACATGCCCATGTTGTACTGGGGGCACCTGTGCAACATACCACCATAGCGCCAAGCCATGTACAATTTACTTAGTACTTAGTACTTCTAGTACATAATGATCTCACCTCGGTTACGTCCGCGTACGTCGCGCCGCTGTGGTACCTCACAAACACCTTGGCGATTATGTCCACGGTGTGCGTCCTTGGGCACCAGCTCCAAATACTTCAGAACTTTATATACAGTACTTCGGAAGTGTATATATTATACATACATACGCATGTACTTCAGAAGTACACATACATACTTCTACAGTACAAGTATAATGACTCTCACCTCGGTCACGTTTGCATATGCCGCGCCGCTGTGGTACCCCACAAACACCTTGGCAGTGATCTCCACGTGCGCATCCTTGGGCACCAGCTCCTTGGGTATCTCCACGCGCTCATCGATGCGGATGCCCGTGCTCACAATGGCATTGTACTTCATGTCGCTCATGGAGATGAAGCGGTGGATGCGCGTGATACCCAGCCAATGCAGCGGGTCCGGCATGAGCGCCTGGAAGCGCGTGTCCTGCAATAGACAGCACGCACGTGCACATACACAAACATGTTTTGGTGTTTATTTATAAATTGAATATTGTGTTCCCAAGTACCATGCTGGTGAGGGCCGTGCCAAACGAGCGTGGTCGCCGTGATTTCTCGTGATTCCTTTAATCGCAAGGACCCTTCACGCCAAAATGCTGATCACGCGCCGTGATCGACTTGTCCCGGTTCATCGTGATCGCGAGGTGCCCTGTGAATAAATAGAAAAGTGTTAACGTGCAGCGAACGCAGCAGCAGCAGCACTTCCAGGGCGCGGCGAGCCCGCGGAGCGGTGCCGGTCTCTCAACAGACCACCTCCCTACCCCTGAACAGCGGCAGCAGCGCCGCACGGGGCAGCCGCAGTCCCAAACAGCAGCATCGTACCCCCACAAAAACCAGCCAGGGCCCAGCCAGAGCCGGCCTTCTGGGGGCGAACAGCTCGTTCACCACCTTCGCGTTTGGCATGCAGGCGTGTTTTTCATTCACGGCGTTCATCCCGCCGCAAGTCGTTTGGCACGGCCCTCAGGCAGTGGAAGACATGGCATGGTTTTCAAAGTCTGGATGCCATGAGTACAATTGCGGTGCACTCGTGATTTAGTGTGCTTTGATATATTGGCATATGCGGTTTGGTGCGGGGCCCAGAGGCCTCACAGCTGACATGGTGCTATTTCACGGATGCTCTTTGATGAGATAGTGCAGGGGTCACACGCTGCCAGAGGGACAACGTCACTCCACATTCAACTGCGAATGCAGTGTATCTGGAATGCCTCATGTCCCGAATGCCCGTGGCCCAAACATGTTCAACTGCGCCACACTTCCGCACATTGTGTAACTGCTGAAGTTATGCTTTTTTGTTGCAGGTTACCTGAATAGGCTTCCAAGTACTTCTAAGTGTACACATAAGACTGTCTGTCAGAGAGAGCTCAGCTCACCTGGATGCCAGCAACCTGCTCCGTGCAGTTGAAGTACATGGCAGCGGTGTCGCCTCCCTCCTGGCGCTTGCGCATGTTGTACACCAGGTACTTGGTCACCTCCCCCAGAGAGCGGCCCTGCGTGTGTACAACAAACACATCAGGTACACATACGCACATATGAAAAAAAATAGTGCTGCTGCCCAGTGAGAAGATGCTGCACGCACAGGAGGTGGATGATGTGCAGCATTGTAGCACAGACATGTGTGTTGAGATGATGCGAAAAAAATCCTGGGCTGAAGTATGTACAATGCCAGTGTAAGCGTGCGTACAGACAAAAACTGTGATAGGCCCAATGCCCTGTGACAAACACTTTATCAACATACTCACACACAGGGTATATGTACATCACATAAACTCGCTCCCCTCACAACACTGGAGAGATGCAGCAGAACCGCCTCTCTGTGCATGCCTCACACACACCACTTCGCCTAGCCATTTACACAGCCTTTCAAGCGCGCTCCGAGCACAACAACTATTTTTTTCTCCTACACCAGATGCTTGCTGTACTTGCTTTGGCTGACAGCGCAGAAAATTGAGACTTGTATGGCCACAGGTGGCCGGTTGGCTGCCGCAGGCCAGCTCCATTAAACCTAGGTTGTTGTACGCCCCAAAATGTACTACATGGGTCAGGCTCTAGCTCGCGGCCGCTCAGGCTACCTACCTCCTTGCTGTGAGTTGAAGTTTATGCTTGTGAAGTTGTTTTTGACAGCACACAACTTTGGCAGGTCTTAGAGTGTGCGCGCACACACATGGCCGGTTGGCCGCTACATGCGGGCACCCATTTGCTGCACGCCCTCAAGTGCACATTAGAGAGCTACCGTACTGTAGTACTCCTCCAAATGCGCCCGCGGCGAGCAGCGCCTCCACCCACCTCCTTGCGATAGTAGATGCACACGCCGGCGCCGCCCGTCTGCGCGGCGCGCACGCACTCCTCGATCGCGTGCGTGAGGTACGGCCGGCACGTGCAGATGTCCGAGCCAAACACGTCCGACCCGTTGCACTCGTCGTGCACGCGCACCGTCAGCGGAATGTTCTCGTCCGGGATCGTGGCGGGGTCGCCAAAGATGTAGATGGTGAGCCCGCCGATCGGCGGCAGAAATATCTTGAGGTCGGGGCGCGTAACCAGCTCCGGGTGCATCATGTTTGTCTCCTTGAAAAGCGTCTCGCGCAGCATCTGCTCCGTGCAGCCAAAGCGGCGCGCAATCTCCGGAAGGTACCACACGGGTTCCACGGCCGCCTGGAGTTCCAAACACGTGCGCAGCATTTTTGTATTTTTAGCAGCGTTTTTTTTTAAATAATGCTGGGGGGGTGAGGGGTGCATCATAAGCGTGCAATGTGGAGGTGGGGATGGGGTGTGGGTTGTTGGTAGCCGGGGCCTGTGCTGCGCGCAATGCTGTACGTGTACATGGCATTACAGGTGCAAGACTTGAGGCGTGATATCACACACCACAGCTCGCTGCGAGAGTGCACTGTCGTTTTGCTTCAAGCGCACGCACTCCACCACTGCAGCCGCTGAAAATGTAAGCTTGCATATGGCCAATTCACGTTCTTGATCATATTCGCCAGCTGAATGAGTACAATGCACGTACCGCACCCACATCCACATCCACTGCAGAGTTATGCGCCTTCCGTGACTGCCACCATGTCAATGGGCACCTCTTCACACCTGAACTTGTGGGATTTGTTGGCTGGCGCTTTGTGCATGTTCAGGCTCAAGAGCTGCATGTGTGATTTTTTTTGGCTTCTTTGTAAAAAGAAGTGTCGCCACAGGCATGAAGTGACAGCTCCTTGCAAGACATGCATAGCTTAAAATAGCTCAGAGCATTTTACATAATATATGCTATGAAACAGGCCTTGTTGAGAGACACCCAGGAAAGTCAGGTTTGTAGTAAAATGATAACAAACTATAAAAACTTTGAAAAGTGCCCCTACTTATGGATATGTTGGTGGCATACCTTGGCCCCGCTGGTCTAAACAGTTTCGCTGTGAGCTTGCAGAGCCACACACACAGTACCTCCCTGGTCTTCGGCACCATAATATGCATACATCTGAAACTTAAAAAATAATTTGCACCATGTGTTCAGGACTGTGTTGTGCATTTCTTGAGCCTGCGCGTGTTGGAATGTGGAGTCTCACCTTGCTGACAAACGCCTGCCCCTCCGCATTGAGAATCTTCCCATCGGGCTTCAGGCGCCCCACGCGCAGCGCCTCCTTGATCTCCGGCAGCTCAATGTGCGCCTTTGTAACCGCGATCGTGGGGCGGATGTCATAGCCCTTGCGCAGGTACGCGCTGAACACCTGCGCACGTGCGTGCACCCACGGGCAGCCGCAGCGGTTGAGCACCTTCGCTGTTCCAGCAAGGGGGCGGAGATATGTGCTGTGCAGGCGCTGCGTGCGACAGCAGTGTGGGGTGTGCATGCTGACTTGCAGCAGAGTTAAATGCAGAGACGACGTGCGGCACAGCGGTGGGGGGCGCCCGTGTGCCGGGCATGCTGGCGTTGCGGGCAGCGCACGAGCTGTGCCGCACATTTCAGGGTGCCCGCATTTGCGAGCAATTAGGGAGGGGGGCAAGCGCACGGCAAGTACTGAGGCACCAGCAGAGCCAAGGCTCTTACGTCGGTGACCATGTGGCCCCAGGGGTCCATGGTGGCAATTTTTGTCTTGTCCGCCCAGGCTGGGAAGGGGCCGATGTTAAACACGGGCCGGGTCATGTGCAGCTTGGGCAGATAGTTTGGGTCCAGCTTCCCGCAGGCGACGGCCAGTGCCTTATAGATGCAGTAGCTGCCGGAGTGGGCCCCGATGGCGTTCCGCTGCATGGGGTGCTGGGTGGTGGCCACGACGGGCCCCCTCTCCTCGGGATCCTCCTCCTCCCACTTGAGGGGAATGGGGTCAGCAAAGAAGTTGGAGGAGTGAGTTGTGAGATTTATGTAGTCCATCTTGTCGTGGTGCACCCGCATGTCGGGGGGGTCCAGGTCGGCCTCACTGATGCTCCTCTTGCGAGCGCTCTTGATGGGGGTGGACTGGGTGCTCATGGTGCCCGCCGCAGTGGTTGCTCCCGCGGCGCCGGACGCTGGTTCGATGCGCGACTGTTGCGCCTCCCCGTTGCCACCTCCGCAACGGTCCTCCACTGCGCTCTCCGCCGCTGTTGTGCCGCTGCCGACCGGAAAGTTAGAGGAAGTGCCTGAGCCCGCTTGCAATGCAGCTCTGGTGGCAGCTAACTGCTTGCCTGTGCTGCTGGCGGTGTGGTGGCGCGTGTATGAAGCAGTCCAGAGAGTGCGTGCGTTGTGCAGTTTGCATCTCCCTCCGAGGGGAAGCGCTCAGTCGACGGGGACACCTCGAGAGCTGCTCAGCGCTGCAGCTAGCGCTAGGGCTGTAGTGCATGCTCGGCACAAGATACACAGCAACACTGTACAGGGCTGCTCCCGCCTGTGCAGCAGCAACCGCTACGTCAGCCATGAAGCCATTATAACAGGGTAGCTGGTCAGACAGTGCGCAGCACACAGCAGTCGCAGCACACGGCACAGGCAAGCTTTGCAACGCAATGTTTGCACCGGCAGCATGTGTGATAGTGTGTTGCCATTCAAGTCTGTACAAGTGATGCGCAATCCATGTGTGTACATACACTGGCATGTGACCTATATGAAGGTCTGTCCCGCTGCCTCAAAGGCATCAGCCGCCTCCAAAATCATTGTGCGCCGCTGCTCGGCGCTCTCAAACCGCACGGGCTGGCCACGCCCGGCCAGCAGCCAGTCAAAGTCCTCCTGCAGCGCAAATGAACGAAGTTGCGACAAAAAAAACATCAGACAACCAGTTGACATCACAAATGTGCAGTATATGCAAGCACATGTGCAGAGCCCGAGGAGGAAAAAAAATACATCGTCAGTCCAGCACTCTCTGCACCCCAAACACACGCGATGATGGACCACAGTGCGACGCGCCACGTGCCCATGCGTGCACCTGCAACACTCCACCTCCCGTGCCAAACAAGCGACCATTTACATGACACGCTTAGCCTGCAAGGATGCTGGCCAGCGCACATGCTGGGTGGTGGCTACTTGTTTCCCACCAAAATGGATGAAAGGGCCGCCAAGCTTTGGCCTTGACTTGTTGCCCCAGCCACGGCAGCACCCGCGCTCCGCACCCTCCAAGGTTTGCTTCACAAACCATGCCACGCCTGCCCACAAACTTGCCCCATTTGCAACGAGCATACAAACAGCCGCCGTGCCGCCTCAAGACGCCCCGCCCAGCTCACCTCTGCGAGCGCGCGCATGGCCGCCGCCTGCCGCGCCATGCCCGCCCGGTTATCACGGCTCCACCCATCCAGCCTTCCCAGCCGCCGCGACCACCCAATCGCGTCGCCCGTGAACAGCGCGCGCGACGGCACGTGCAGCAGCGCCGCGCTCCCGTACGTGTGCCCCGGCGCGTACACCACCTTGCAGGAGTCACCCAAGGGGGGGTCTAGAGGCCAGGGGCCATCACCGTCCAGGCGTCGCTCGAGGCGGCGCGTGTGCGGCAGGGTGTCCCAGGAGTGCATGACGCGTGTAAGACCCGGGAAGCGTGCCTTCCATGCGGCGTGGCCATGGGCGTTGTCGCCGTGGGTGATGAAGAGGTGGCGCGCGCCGCCCGCCGCGGCCACGAGGTCGCCCAGGCGCTTGGTGTACCTGGTGTGTGTGTGTGTTGGGGGGGTGCACGCGGCACACAGATGGCGGGAGAGTGCTTGTCGTTTATTGAGTTGAAGGCGTACGAGCATGGTAAAATGGCACCTGCTTCGGCGGCACCGTTTGCGTACACGGTGCCACTATACCACTGTGATGTATATTGAGAACACCGGATGTAGTGTAGGGTGTTCTTCAGAGCTGTACCATAACAGAGCTGGCTGTATGAAAAAATGTGGTGCCGCAGCAGCTGTGGCCCTCACCTGGGCACGTCGACCATGATGTTGTCACCGTCGGGCTGCACAATAAGGTATGGTGTTGACCCTCCTGACTCCACCGTGTGGAACCCCAGGTGGAACACGCCTTCCAGCTCCGGCGACACGGATAGGGGAAATGTTTTGAATGCCTCTTTCACCAGCGGGTCACCCTAGGGCGGCAGCAGCAGGCGCGTCGGCGTAGTGCCATCACCACACATGACGCAGCGCACGTGAAGCTGCAGCAAGTGAAAACGTGGATCTGCATGCGCAGTCCTGCTGTCACCAGTGCATTTTTCCTGAGCCATTGAGCTGGAGCTACCATGCACTCTCTTTTAAAAGTCAGTGATGCACCAGTAGTACATGTGCTTGACTGCTGTCCGGACAGTGCGCTGCCGGCATATGCAAGTTGGCTGCACTGCCGCAGCTGCTGTGTAAAACGAGGGCAGGGCCTGGCAGCGATACTCCGGTAGACTAGCATGCCGTGCAGTGCTACCTGACCTGACCTACCAGGACAAGATCCCTGTGGCACCAGAAATGGGCCAATGCAAGACTGCCTAATCGTTGCAATACTGCTGCTGCACGGGGCACCACACCAGCTGTAAAGGACGGGTTGGAAATTACCTTCATTGTGCGTATTGAGCCCGTGGGGCACGCCAGCATCGCCCTGTACGCCTCCAGTGTCTGCTCCTCTCCTCGCGGCTGCTTCACTACCACTGCCCCCAGCCCCATCCTGGCGTAGGTGTCCGGCGCCATCCACCGGCAGGCATCACAGTCGATGCAGCTCTCGTCCACAAACAGGTTGCCGGGAGCGTTTTGGGGGCGCCGGCGCTTGAAACCCAGGCCCATTCTCAGGGGGGAGCAGCCGCACACGCGTGGCGCTGGTTGCCGAACAGAGACGCAGCGATGGTGGCGACGGTGTTGCTGCAGTTGCTGGTGGTGTTGTGGCGGGGCGAAGGCACAGGCGGTACAGCTGAGTGCCACCACGGATGCAAGCAGCACCAGTGCTGGATGTCCCATGCTGCCAGCTTGCCAGCTTGGGTGTGGACTAGGTGGTGCTCGCTGCTGGTGTTACAACCGTGCACCAGCCACCTGTAGCAGGCACAGCTAAGACTGGCTCGGGTCAGGCAGATCTGTGCACCATTCAGCCGCTAGGCGCACCCATCAGGTCATGTTCAGTGATCACGACCAACCGCCATTTAGCTGCTCAGCAGTAGACGCAGGACCCGCCGCGATGTCGCGACGTCGTCCAACCCTCCCGGGGCCCCCCATTGTGAGGTACAGTACAGTAGGCTCCTGTATACAGTACAGTAGAGTTTGAGAAGCTCAGCAGAGCTGCTACCAGCAGTACATGTGTGAACACTGTACAGTACTGTCAGCAACTTGTTTCTATTGTACAAGCGGTACGAACTCATAGGGACGTCCTATGAGTTCACGGTATAGTCCCCGCTGCGTGGCGCGCTACAAAGTCGAGCTGGTGAAAGCCAGGTCCACATGTACATGTTGAAGGACAGCAGCGAAACACCATTGGGCGCGAATTGGTGCTAAACATATCAGAAGTGGGCATTTACAGTAGTGCTCAGCGGTGCCCAGTGAACGCGCTGTTGTGCACGCATATGCTCTCACAAGGTTGCCTGCGTGCCAGCGCTCGTACACAAGTGCAGCACCGGTGGCAGCAGTCAAAGGCGTGCATGACTCCATGGCCGTGTCTAGATACATACCAATGATGATTACGCACACGTAGAGCGACTTTGCCCACAAGGCCAGAACTCTGTGCCAAGGCATGACTACACACCCACGCTCACACTAAGCCAGCACCTCGGCGACCTGCAGCGCTCTCGCATGCACTAGCCGCGCTACCGCAGGGTCCGCCGCCGCCGCCGCAGCCACAGCTGCTTCAGCGCCCTCCCCGTCTTCACCAAAACCCAACTGAAAGCCACCACCTGCCGACCCACTGGCGCCGTCAACGGCAGCATCACCCTCTCCGTCTCCGAGCAGAGGCGCACATTTTTCGATGATTTCGCGCGCCTGGTCGGCGAGGCGCGTGCGCGCACCGCCACGCAGCCCGTCCAGGTACTTTCGCAGCGTGGCAAAGGACTTCTTATCGACGCGCTGGGCGTCGTACATGCTGCTGAGCAGCCACACCTGCACCTGAGAGAGGTACGGGGGAGGGGGTGTGTGCACATGCAATGTTTGAGAATCGTGTGAAAACGGCAGCATTGAGCTGTGACGGCGAGGAGGCAGCTGGTGCGTGCAGGGGAGGGGTGGGGGAGCATATGGAGTGCCGCTATGGGCACCAAGCGCATTGCCGGGAGTAATACAGTAGAGAGGATGCGTCCAGTGTGCCATGGTGCACCAAGCGCCATGACATGTACTGTGCATGACAAACTGTGTGCCTTCACCAAAAAACAGACATGGTTCGCAGTGTGCTCGAACTGACATGTGGGCAAGACAACAAAGTGCTCCTCCGCACGTGCATAACTCGAAGCTAGCAAAGACAACCACTTTTCAGGTATTGAAGATAGTGACCTTGACTTTGTTGTTGGAAGTCGCTGCTGCATGACTGCATGGAACAACGGCACGATAGCCCTGCACCCACAAGGGCGCCACTACCCTCCTGGGCACTCAACATTGTGGAGAGCCACTTGTGTTGTTCTGGAACGCACCTTCTTGTTGAACTTCCAGCCACTGTCTTGCCCCGCCTGCTTCTGCTTCCAAGCTCTCAGGTACAGCTGTGCCTCACTGATCTCCCGCTGCAGCCGGCTTTGCCGGTGCTCGGCAGCAGCAATGGCAGCATCCACACCGTCCTCCGCTTCTTGGGGCTCTGCTGGAGGCCAGAACGCATGGCACACGCAAGCACACCAGTGCGGCAAAAGAGCGTACAATGAGACAGGCAGCCACGCGCATCACACCTGATGCAGATGGGGCACACAGCTGCGCAAACTCACGGGGCTGGCGCAGTGGCAGCGTGCTGTGCAGATTGGCATAAACTTGGAGCTTCACTGGTGCGACCAACTTCAACTTGGTGGCGCGTGAGGACGAGCACCCACAGACAGCTGAATAATATGTGGTGCACAGCATCTGCTGGTGTCAGAAATGGCTATGCTATACAAGCTTACCTGCTGCTTGTGTTCTCGGCCTCTTGGCCCCCAGCTTCGGCACGTGCACCTCTGGAGCCTGGCCCTCTGGTGGGGTCAGGTACTTTCGCTTGTCCTGGGCTGCCTTGATGTGGGCAGCCACCCTCTTCTTGCACTTCTTCTTTTTCTTGCTCTGCTGCTGCTGCTGGCTGCTGCCCACCTGCTTCGCCATCGGAAAGGGGCCGATGCGAGGCGGCTACCACCGCGGGCGTGTGAACAACGCGCCTCCTGCTGCCGTGGGTGAAGGCTGGCCGCAAATGAGACTTTCAAAAACTGCAACCAGGCAGGCAGATAAGGTGGCCAGCGCTGCCGGTAGCGTATAAACGGCCGCCGCGGAAGGGTCGCGTGCTACTCCTGCACGTGCTACCGCTGCCGCCAGGCCTTGAGACACGGGTGCGGTGTGTGTGGTACAGCACTAGCACAATGCCATCCGGGGAAAATCTGCTCAGTATTTGGCGCAGTTTCGCCAGGAACTGCTCGGGTTTTCGATCCTGCACTGCAATGTCATTGCATTGCTCTGGGGCGGCGCTGCTGCCGGCTCGGTAGGCCTGGGCGGCTTGTGGGCGCAGCACCAGCGGCCAGCAGCAGCGGGGGCGTGGACACGTTGAGCTGGCGCCATGGGCGCGGAAGCCGCTCTGTTTGCGGATGACTCCGTGTGCAGCATATGCCGAAGCGAGGACAAGATCACACAGGACAAGCTGCTCGTCAACAACCTGTGCGGCCACAAATTGTGAGTGCGCTCGAGAGGCGACGAGGCACAACTATCGTGCGCGACGTCAGCAGTACCGCTGGTGCTTGTCTCGGATCCGTCTGCTTTTTTTCAGTTGTTCTGCAACGGTGTGTTGCACTGTTGACAGTCGACGCGGTGGTGGCAAAGCACGTTGCTTATGAATGGTGAAGCCTCATAATACGTGTGTGCTCGCATTCGCAGCAGCGGCAATTTTAAAAAAAACCGCAGCAGGTGTGGCTGTGAGCCACCATTTTCACCAAACGCAACAGGCAGCGGCAACAAGCTGCTTCGGCGGCCAACCTGCGTGCTTGGTTGAAGAAGTCTGTAGTACACAGGGCCCAATTGCAATTGTCACAAACACACACACACACAAACAGATACACACGCGCCCTGCTAGCCTACCATACTACATATGCACCACACGTTGTCTTGCATTGCACATGCGCGCGCAGCGCACTGACGTCGACGGCACATGCTCTGCTGCTGCTGCCACTGCTGCTGCCGCTGCTTGTGCTGCCGCCTTCCCCCCCACCACACCGCGGGCGCCTCACAGCTGCAGCTCGTGCTGCGACCGAGAGTTCTCACGCAAGAAGGTTTTCCAGTGCCCCAAGTGCAAAAAAGATGTGAAACGTCATGCGCTCACGGAAAAAACGCTGGACGAGCTGTCCGTGCAGAAGGAGATGACGCAAAGGCGCAGGGTGCTGAAAATGTGAGTGGCCAGCCATGCCAGTGCTCAGCAGCAACAGGTGAAGCAGCAGCAGCATGTCAATTCCAGAGCAACCTGGCCCATCTAGCTGGCCCGGCCAGTAGCTTGCAGGTGCTTCATTACCAGCATGTTGTGTGCAGTGGCACTGTGCAGAAGTGAGTGGTACCGTTGGTGGGCTGGCAACCTGTGCCTGGGCTGCCCCTTAAACTAGGGCCACCTGTGAGGGTTGTTTACTATTCAGGTGTGAGCAAAGTGCCATCGCCTTGTGCCGCTTCTCCCTACGCTGTCGCATCAGCTGGTCTCCCAGCTGGAATGCCCACCAGCTGCAGCCCATGTGGTCTCATGCGGCAGCAGCTGCAGTCATTTCATGGCACTGGTGCTTGGCACCACAGCCCAGCAGCCGCAGCACCGCCATGCTCTAAATGCAGCAACAGCAGCAGCTGCCTCCAGCGGTGGCTGCACTGGCATCTGCTATGGATGCGGAATGCATGATGCACCATGAGTTAGGGAGTGCATTAGTGGGTTTCTGTGAGCCAGGCAGGGGGCTGCCCCTGTGCTGCAATGTACATACTAATTCGAAGGTATTGAAGTAAGTTTATGCACTAACCTACTGGGTATATGGTATATGCACTAACATTTGCTGTGTACCTTGTATGGAAATCATGTGCGCAGCTTCAACAAAACCGAGGAGGACTTTGAGACGCTGCTGGAGTACAACAACTACCTGTGCGAGGTGGAGGACCTCATCTACGACCTCACAAACGGCATTAACTTGGACGCGTGCCTGGCAAAAATCAAGGCCTATGAGGACGTTCACAGGTGCGGTCACCACCACTTCAACTGAAACTTGCAGTGCGGTGCTATGCGCATGGGCTGCATGGCTGACGCAGCATAGCCGCCTGCGTTTTAGCTAGGGGATGTCTCGCCTGGTGCGTTTGTGTGTGGTCGCGTGTGTCGTGGCACCGTTTGAGCTTGTTGCATACCGCTGAACTGCCCCTGCCGCTGACCACGCATGAAGTGGCACCACATGACGGCATGGCGACCTGTCATGGTAGGCGTTAGGCAAGGCGGGTGCCGCAACCTGTCAGGGAATGCCGTTGGCAGCAAAAGTGTGGGGTTAAAGTGTAACTGCCGCCTCACCGCCGCACCTGTGCAGTTATGGTACATGTACAGTTAAAGTGTCGGTGTGAGTGCGCGTGCAGTTACGGTGCATGTTCGGTTACGGCGCGTGTGCAGTGACAGTGTCGGTGTGACTACATGCACAGTTACGGTGTAACCGCCGCCTCACACGCCCGCCGCCCCACGCGCAGGGACGAGATCATCCAGAACCAGGCGCGCGACATGGACACGCAGCGCGTGGTGGAGCAGACCATTGCGGCGCAGGCGCAGCAGGAGGAGACGCGCAAGCACGACAAGCAGGCGGAGCTGCAGCGGCTGCGGCTGACAAAGCGAAAGATGCGCGCCGAGGCGGTGGAGGTGGCGCTGGGGGAGAGAGGTGGGCGCTCGCGCCAGCGGCGTGCAGTGTGAAACTCAAGCGTTCGTGAGGAATTGGTCTTTCTGGAACATGGCATATATTGGTAGCTGAATAGAAAACAATAAATTTTTGGTCCAAGCCGTTTACCCACCAGATCTGTACAAACTGCTTTCAAGTGGTTTACTGCGAGTTAGTTATAAGTAAACGTAGGTATATGATATATATATCAGGTGCTAGACTGGTTGGCGGCTTGGGCAGAAAGTGCTTGAACAGTGCATAGGTGTGTATTGTGGAAGAAACCAAAAAGGTGGCTGAGCCCAGGTACTCCCGTGGCTGGGGCAGAAAGCCAGGCCGAAGCCTGTGTGGTGAT
>JAULBY010036190.1:0-14470 GCA_032358315.1 Ophiocytium majus | reverse complement strand
TGCCACCCCTGCTGCTCTGTCGGCCAGCTCTGACAATGCATATGTGCAGCTGGCTGCAGCCCCTTGCAGCACTGCCGACGGTGCACTGCCATGCACGAAAGCATTGTTTGCATCACATGCACCCAGCAGAAACAGGCTGTGCTGGCTGTGCTGGGTGGTGGGGGGGGCAAAACATTAGATGGCACCAGTTTTAAGGGGGGGTGAAGTAAAGAGGGAGCGCCGGGTTAACGGGGGGTGAAGTAAGTAAGGCGCGCCGGTTAAAAGGGGGGGGAGTAATTGGGGACGCCCAGTTAAAACCCTCCCTATTTACTGGGGGGGGGGGTAAATAAGCACTAGACGGTATTACATATCACACTCCATAGGCCTAGACTGGCCTCCCTGTGAGCCGTTCAAACCTCTATTGTGGTCCTGCAGCCAGCGGCCAACCCTTTTTTGCGAGTGTTGTGCAACCATGACTGGTACTTGTATGTTGCTGAATGCGCGCGCATGCCCGGGTCGCAGCGGATTGGGCGGACAAGGAGCTGGCAGTCCTGCTGTTCCCCAACATCACGCGCACCTTTGGCGAGAGCAGGCAGGCCTTCTCGTACGTCCAGGGCGTCGACACCTTCAGCGCCTTAGACAAGGCCGCCAACCAGATGCTGGGCTCCTTTGCGATGTGGATGGCGCAGGGCAAGGTGAGCCGCGACTGCCGCTGCTGCTGAGCGTAGGCAGCTATGCCGATTTGGGGTGTGCATGGGCATGCATCATGTTGAGGTCGCATAAACTCAAGCGGCAGCCATCGCACAGTGGCGAGGTGCGGGCATCGTGGTGCCATGCGCAGCTTCAAGCGCGGTGTGTCAGCATTTTGTATTGTGTGCCAGGCGCTGGTGTGGGCTGCTGGGGGCTGTGTTGTTTTGGCGGCAGAGGTAGTTGCAGCGACTGTCAAGGGGCAATGCAAGCGCTCCTGGAGCTGCATGTTAGCAGTGCCTGACCCACCAGCATGCATGTGCTCAATAGTGCACCGAGAGGGCACTCCCAAGGCGGTCACATAGTTTTGGTGCTGCCGCCGCCGCTGCTGCCACTCCTGTGGTGGTGGTGGTGCAACCCTCCAAACTGGGCGTGTGTTGCAGATCAAGAAGAAGTACAACATCGATGACGAGCGAGCGGCACTGAATGGCGCACTGGAGAAGTGGGCCACCCAAGTACAGGTACTTCGCTGCCAGATGTGGCAGCTGCCACAGCACCTGCTGCCTGACATGAGCTTTGCTGCGCCTTCACGCCAGCGCTTGCACTCTGAACCAGTCAGCGTCTGGCAACCATTGCCACGGCCCCACCCCTGTTTCTGGGGCTGCATCTGCACACACCCGCATGCACCACCTGAGCAACGGCCCACTTGCCCCACACACCTGTGCCATTCCCACCACTTCATCCGCTGTCACTGCCGCTGCCCCGTTGCCTGTGTCACTGCGACGGCCGCCACAACCGCTGTGCGCGCCCGCGACCGCCGCAGGGCAAGCCGTTTGCCGGCGGCAGCGCGCCCAACCTGGGCGACCTGTGCGTGTTTGGCTGCCTTCGGGCCATTGAGGGCCTGGACGCGCACGCGGACGTCATGCGCCAGGAGAAGGCTCTGGCTGAGTGGTACGCGCGCATGGTTTCTATACTCAAGTACCCGCCTATGTGAAAGGGACGTCATGCGCCCGGAGAAGGCACTGGCGGAGTGGTACGCGTGCATGGTCTCTGTACTCAAGTACCCGCCTATGTGAAAGGGCTCGGGGGCGCGCAGGCGAGGGGCGTGCGCTGGGGGCAGGCACCCTGTTGCCAGGCTGCGGTTTCAGCCAATTGGTTCACGGTAGCGCATGCTGAATCCCTGCGTGTGTGGCAGAGGTGGTGGAGTTTGGATCAGCATGCTGCAGCGGGGACTGTGTGGGGCAGGGTTGCGCCCCAGGCAACACCCAGCCAGTGACCTGCCATTTGGCGCTGCTAGGGTGCAGCATGCACACGCTGCGGGCACACGTCACTGTATAAGCGGTACAGTGTGTGGCAAAGCTGGAGCCCTGGTGTGGCCCAGCGCACAGATGCGGCAGCTGTAGCAAAGCACAGTGCATCACGTATGTACGCACACCCGACACACACACACACAACGCACCAGCCTCTGTGTCTGGTCATGTACATGTTTTTGTGCAACACAAGCTTCAGGCGACCCATTCTTTTGCGCTTTTGTGTGCCTCATTGACTGTGCATGTGCGCACAACGCTAGTCCGTGCTTGCTGACAGTATGTGCATGAGGGTGCACAGGAAGTAGAAAGTGCCTGTGCGGCTTGCTGGGCCTGTTGCACACTCAAGTTTTCAATTGGCTTTTGCTCCGCACGCACCCAACCCGCATGAACCACGTAGCATTGGCATCGTCGGTAACAAGCTAGCTTTATAACAGTAAAAGGCGCACATGCACCAGAGCCACAGGCGAGACGATGAGAGGGGGTCATAGCAAGCTCGTACTGCACCCGTGCGTGAGGAGCCCAGCATTGATGACTGCCCAAGCCTAAGCTGTAGCTGGGCTCTATAGTTTGACCCATGGCGGGCTGGCTGTGTTAGAACATCCGGGCATACCTCTAAAGTGCCAGTGCTGTGTTTGCCCACTCTGCTCTGAGGCTATTGTGTGGTCTGAGTCTGAGGCTCTGTTTTTCGGTTGCATCGTGCCTGCACCTGGTGATGAATGGGTTACGCCAGAAGCCATGCGGTCTTGTCTGGGACACGCCGTGTGTGTGCACGGTGTATTGCAGAGACTTCCAGCACAGCGTTCACGTCTGTGCTGCTCCACTGTGCTGACTATCATACAGGGTGGGCTAAGTATCTTGTGGAGGTGTATGGCAACTTTGGTGAGGGTGTAATCGCACTGCAGCAGTTGTAAACTCCATACATGCTACTTCGAGGTAGGTATGAAGTTCATGGGAGCGCATGGGCTGCACTTGTGGTTAACGCACTGGGTCATCATCTGGCGTGAGTCCTTGAAACATTCGCATCACAAGCACTGGTACACAGTCTGTGACTGACACAGGTGTCTGTAGCCAGCACAGCTTGTTCATCCCCAGAAAATGTTGGCATTTACAGGTATCTTTGTGACATACAGGCGCAACAGCTGTAACCTATGATATCCTGGCATGCCGTCAACAGGAAACATCACTGATACTGTTCACCAGGGTCATGTGAACACTTCAAGTATAAAATACATGTTGTATGTAGCCACAAACTGTGAACCGCCATGAACGACACGCCACACGATAGTGCGCTATGTACCAAGCTGACAGACGTGGTGTGTGCCACAAGTGGCACCGCTCCACGTGCCATCATGTACGCGCCTTGCCATCAGACACGCGTATCGACATACACGATTGCAGCACATGCTCATACTGTCAAGGTACTGATGCAAGTGCGGTATCACAACCAATGCTGATCCAACATACAACGCTAAAGTGTTCCAAAACTTGGTGTGCGACATATGTCTGTAAACACCATGTGTATGAGGTAGGGACTCCAGACGGCGGTATATCCTATGGTGGACCGGCCTGCCCACTCGGACGTGTATGTGCAACACATAAGCCATCGTTTACACCAACATCAATAATGCGGCCACCTTGCGTGCGTGGGTGCTGCTTTCGTACGTAGGGATGGCTCTGGGAGTGATGAGCAGTGTATGCATCAGCATCAGCCTCCCAAGGAACATCAAGTGCACTCCGGCGCAAATTTCCAAAAACGCAATACGTACACTGGCCCCCCGCTGCGATGCAGAAGGCATGGTGCAAAACAAAGCTGACACACCCGCCACTGTTAAGGGATGTGGGCCAGGCAGCTACCTGCCTGGTCACCTACTGAAGTATCACGCGCGCAACAGGCGCTCACCGCTGTGAGAAGCGCCGAAGCGAACGTGCAACCAATTAGCTCCAGGCACCGCTGACGCAGCACACCGAGCACACAGAACGCTGCTGACCCAAGGTTGAGCAGCAGGCGGGGCCGGAGTTTGAAGGCGCAGTGGTTGACTGCGCTCCTACTGCCACACACCTCCAGGGGGTGCTCCTTTACTCACGTGACCACTTTGAGCGCGCTGCTCAGCAGTTTGCCTCGCTTGCCGCCAACTTTCAAAAGAGGGGCGCGAACCGCCAAACTTTAAACCCAAACAAGCAAGAGAGCGCGCAGGGGGGTGGCGAGGCTGGTCGCCGTGCCGCGCGGTAGGCCTCCCTGGACCAGGCAGACATCATACTCCACCTGTGCTCTCGCCCTATCGTCTGGTAGCACCAGCAGCAGTCGAGCGGGGGGGGGGGCTGTGTTCGCTGTGTGTTGTGCAGCTGATCGCAGGCAACCAAACAACCGCACCAGCAGCCATGAGCGGGCAGGAGGATGTGAGGCGAGAGGTGGAGGACGTGAAGCCCGTACTGCCCTCTCAGGACAGGGAATTTGCGCCTGGCTCGATCACGCGCGTGGCCATGCACAACTTCCTCACCTACAAGGATGTCAACTTCTCTGTTGGGCCCAAGCTCAACATTGTGGTTGGTCCGAACGGCAGCGGCAAGTCGACGATCATGGCCGCTCTGGTCATGGCTCTGGGCGGCAGCCATAAGTTCATTGGGAGGGCTGAAAACCTCAGCGACTTCATCACTCACGATATGGTGCGTGCGTGCAACGCTGCTGTGCGCTTTCAAAGCAAACTGTTCGCCCGCCGGCGCGACCGTGCCTGCGGAGTGTCCAGCACCAATACCGCACCAGATGCATTGCAGTGCATATTAAACTTTCGTTCCTGCAGCATCAGCATAAACCACCATTGGTTCAGCCCGCTCGTCGACCACGCTTGTTTGCTGCAGAGCACTGCCGCGACAGGTGGCGCTGCGCGCTGCTGTAAGCGCAGCACGCGCCCGCGTCCCACAAGCACCCCCTGTTGCTCCGCCGCCGCTGCTGCGAAAGGCGGAGGCGTGGGTGGAGGTCGAGCTGGAGCTGCACGAGCCCGGCAAGCGCGCCACGTTCCGCAGAGAGTTCCAGGCCGGGAACTCCAAGTCTACATGGCGCTTCAACGGCAAGAAGGTGCCCGAGAAGGAGGTGAAGCACCATGTCTCCAGCCTGGGCATCCAGGTCGACAACCTGTGCACGTTCCTGCCGCAGGACCGTGTGGGCGACTTCAGCGGGTACGACCCCAGGCAGGTTCTGGTGGAGACGTGCAAGGCCGTGGACGAGGCCGCGCTCCTCACGCCGCTGCAGCAGCTCATTGAGCTGGGCAAAACGGTCACTGACAGCGTCAAGGAGCAGGAGACGGTGGGTGGTTGCGGCAGTGAGCGCTGCGCAGGCTTCCTGTTTCTTTTGTCGTGCTGGGACCAGCGGTTTGCAGCGCGCTTTGTGCCGTGAAATTGGGAACGGGTGTGTTGCCGCGCAGCGCCCTGTGGGGCGCGCGCACATGGTGCGTGCATTGACACCAGGGGGTAAGTACTTACCCCCTGTTGACACACTTCCACGGCATGCATGGCAGCGCTCCACCTGCAGCACGGCACCCAATACTCTAATTTCAAGGGCAGCTGCACTTTGGACCGCCAAGCAGCATGCAACAGCTCCACGGCAGCAGGAGGCACCCCTGATAGGCCACCGCCGCGCCTGACTGCACATTTTTTCTGCTACCGCGCGTCCGCTGGCACCAGGTGGCGGGGGACCTGCAGCGCGAGCGCGGCCTGAACGAGCTCCTCAAGGCGGACGTGGACCGCATGCGGCAGCGCGAGGCCCTCGTTGACCGCGCCAAGCTGCTCCACCAGCGCAAGCTGTGGCTCGTGTACAAGGAGCTGCAGGCAAAGTTCCAGGAGGCCAAGGCGGCCACCACCAAAGCAAAGGTGGGGGGGGTGCACACGTGTGTGTCAGAGTGCTGGGAAGTCGGTGGTGTCGGACGCGTGTTGGCGAGTCTGGAGCAGTGACGAGCAGTTGTGGCAATGTCTTCAGATGGTGACATTGGTATCTCCGCAGGATGCCTGAAGCAGTAGTCGCCTTTGACCCTTCTGGCACTTTTTTTCGCGCCGCAACTGCGCTGCTGGGCTATCATCAAACCTTCGCCTCTTGGTCCTCAATGTCAGTTCATGCGGCGCTGGCAGTTGCATATGGAATTGCCACTCCTCTGTAGCCAAGTCTTGCATGCGCATGCAATAACATCAGGGGGCCGCCGCCAACACCTGCAAAGTCTCAGCAGCTGCACCCGCTGTTGTTGCGGTGCGCACGGGCCTCACCTTGTTTGAACGCGTTCAGCCACTTGTGCACACATCAGCGGGGCGGGGCACAGCCGTGCGCCCAGTACTGTGTGTGCGGCGCTCGCCAGTGCGGAAACGCGTTGTACTTCCAAGTATACCCACTTTGCATCGGCGCCGCCGTGCTGTGCCACCCCTGCGCAGATTGACGGCAAGAAGGCGAAGGAACAGCTGCGGCCACTGGACGTGGCGCACAACTCGGCACGTGAGAACGCGGCGCGCCTCACAGCCGCAATGACAGCCGCCAAGACCAAGCAAGCCAACCTGCAAGGGAAGCGTGACGAGACGCTGGGCGAGGTGGGTCGTGCTGTCCAGCCAGGCGCGCGCACGCGCCGCCCTCAGGCGCTGCTGCTGCTTCTGCTGTTGCTGCTAATGACAATTTCGCTGCTGGCTCTCGTGCTGGCTGGTGGTGCTGGTGGTGGTGCTGCTACCGCATTCTGGAATGGTATTGGAATTCTTGCCGCTGGTGCTGGCTGCTGCGGCTGGCGGCGTGCCAGGTGTGGCGTGCGCAATGGGTCTATTGAGCATGCTGAGGTGGTACTCTCTTGCTTCTGGTGCTGGCGGTGCTGCTGCTGCGCTTGCAGTGTTGAGGGGTGGCACGCGCGACAGTGGTTTTAGGCATGCTGCCATGCTGCCACAGCACCATTTGCCTGCAACAGGGCAGCGGCAGCTTTCCCACGCCACAGAAGCTTTCACACCAGCCAAGCGACTCAATACCGCAACGCCAGCCCACTGACGCCTGCTGCGAAGCACCCGCGCTCCCCCCACCACAATCACGCGCACACCCCAGCTACACCACCCGTCACCACTGCCAGGCGTTTCCCTGCCTAAGACCCACCCCACCCCACCCCCCATGTGTTCACTAATGCGAACTAACCCCTGCCCGCCGCCCTACGCGAGCGCACGCAAGCAGCTGAACCAGCTGGACGAGCGCCTCAAAAGCACGGTGGGGCGGTACCAGGCGCTGGAGAGGAACCGGCGCGTCAAAGAGGCGACCCGCGACAAGAAGGCGGCCGAGCTCGCGGCCACGGAGCGCGAGGCCGCAGCGACGGAGCGCGAGGTCCCGCGGCTCGAGCGCGAGCGCGAGGCGTGCGCGCACGACATACAGGCGGCGGACGCGCAGCAGGCGCCACTGGAGGAGCAGGCGCGCACCGTGCGCATGGAGGCGCGCCAGGTGCGTTTGGGGCGGGAACGGGGGCAGACGGCGTGCTACTTTGTACCGTACGAAGTAGTACTTCGAAGCAGTACATTGCACTCGCGATCTAGTGCGCTTGGGTTTATTATGGTATGCGGTTGTGCAGGTCCACAGACCCGCCACATCACATGTGATGCTATGTAAACGATACAGGATGCCCTATTTGATTTGATGCGGGTCTTGCTTTAGTGTGGGGTGCTAGGGGGGTGCCACCACCCCGCACTAAATCGCGAGTGCACTGTATGTGGGTGCACGCGTTCGTTTGAGTCCGCCTTGGTAGCGACGTGACGCATCACTCCCTGTCGCAGCTGCAGCCTTGGCCTGGGCACGGCAGCAGTGAATGCAGGCTCGCAGCCAGTGCTGGCGCCGACACCATGTGCTGCTGTGCACACGCGTCTCATGTGTCGCTCCCGCAGGCTGCGGACAGCCTCACGGCGGCGGCGGCGGCGCTGGCAGAGGCCTCCCAGGACAACTCGCGCTTTCGGCACCACAGGGACGCCCCGGGCTACCTAAAAATCAGGGAGTGGATTGACAGCAACAAGGAAAAGTTCAGGGGGCATGTGTACGGGCCCATCGCCATGGAGGTGGGACATGCGCTCAGCATCAGCACCATAGATTAAAGGCACATTGCATGATGGTGCTGATGTGGCGAGTAGAGGCCATGAAGGGTGGCGCCGTGCTCACCTGCTGTGCTTTAAGTGCATTGTGCTGCAAGTATGTAGTGCGGAGTGCTTCGTGTATGTGTACATGTGTACATAGGTATTTGTGAAGTACCACTGTGGTATGTGTCATGGGTGGGTTCACGCCAAGCACGTGGGCGAGCACCGCTGCTGCTGATTGTTGGCTATGCATGCGTATGGTGTGCCTTCCATCATGGCTGGCGGCCTGCTAGCAGTGTTTGGGAATGGCAACTTCTGCTGTTTAGGAGCAAGCCATGATCACTGGGTAGTTATAAAATTCCACCTGTGTTACCTGTTGGGTTCATGCAGTGTTGCAATGCCAGCAGGGTGCGCTGAAGCCGCTAGTGCGTGCCGCAAGGACAGTTGATGCAGCTACCGCTACCTGTGGATTGCAGAACAGCTTACATCAGGAGATATACCGCCCTCTCTGTGTGCATGGCGTGTGTCTCAGGTGCTGCTGCTGCTGCCGCCACATCATCTGCTGAGCACTGCTGCTGGTGCTGCTGCCGCCGCCGCCGCTCCCTCTGCCGCTGCTGCTGCCGCTGCCGCCACTGCTGCTGCCGCCGCCGCGCCCGCTGCTATTGCTGCCACCTCTGCCACTAATGATGCCGCCGCCGCAACCGCTGCCATCGCTGCCACCTCTACCGCTGCCGCCACTGCTGCTGCGGCGCAGGTCAAGGTGTCAGACGCTGACATGCTGCGCTGCCTGGAGACTCACGTGCGCTTCAACGTCTGGACGGCGTTTGTGACCACGTGCGTGGCCGACCGCAAGGTTCTGCTGGACTACATACAGAGCGGGCGCGTGCGCTGCTCCGTGGCCGTGTACAACTGCGAGGGCGGCGGCCTCAAGGACCTGCCAAGGGACGCGCAGTTCTCAGGCGACAGGTGCGTGCCGCATGCCGCGGCGTGCGTGACCGATCATGTGTGTCATCCTGAGTCGTGGAATGGAATGTGGCAGGTGGAGCATGCACGCGCCTCGGGTGTGTGTACGCCGTTGCAGCTGCTATAACCGCCAGCACACTGGCACGCTGTACTGCGAGCTTCAACAGTCGGAGTCACAACAGTCGGAGTCACAGGGGTACGGCTACACTGCTGCCGCTACCACTGCTGCCAGGCACCCGCTCCCCGCACTCATCCCCCTCCCCACACTCACACCCCTCCCCCCCCACACCTCGCACCGCCACCGCTCCCGCAGCATGCAGGGGCTGCAGCAGCAGGTGGGCCCCCTGCGGTACCTAGACTCCACCTTCACAGCGCCAGACGCGGTGCGCCAGATGCTGCGTGACCACGGCGGCGTGCACGAGGCGCTCGTGGGCGGCGTGGGCCTGGAGACGGCCCTCGCGGGGCAGGACCGCATGAACCTCATGGCGCACCTGCTGCGCGGCGCCAGCGGGCGCGGCAGCAGCTGCATGTTCTACACGGTGCAGCCGGCGGCGCGCGCGCGGTCAAACATACAGGTGCGCGCCGCCACCCTGCTGGCCCCTGCCCGCATGCTGCGTCTGCCAGTGCTCAGACCAGATGCTGTGCGCACGCCGCCCTGTCAAAGCCTGCGCCGGCTGGGATTTGAACGGGTGCTAGCCCCGCACCATCCAGGGGGGGCGCCAGGGCATGCATCCCGGTGGTGGCTGCACTGCCGCTGTCGGCCACATGCTTCTGCTGTCATGTGCTCCGTACGCATGTTGTTCCAGCGGCGCCGCGCCAGGGCATTGTGGCAGCACACTCCCGGTTGTGTGTTGCACCCTGCGCACACACTGCTGTCGTTACAGTGTTTTTTTAGGTGTTGTTGCGCCTGCAGCTGTTGCGACGCGCCCCTGACTGCGGTGTCTGCCACCTCTTGGCGTGATTTTGACGGGGCGGGCAGTGGGCACTTCATGGCTCACGGCTCTGCACCTTTGTTGGCGCAATGTGGCTTGTGGATGCTGCAAGGTGATGCTGGCAGCCGGTGCTGGTGCCATGTGCGGGCTCTGTGACGCGTGTCAAGTGGTGTCCGGCCTCCCAGTGGCTGTAGAAACTGGTGCGGGTGGCAGTAACAACTTGCAGAGTGAGCCGCGGGGAGCGATGACTGCACACTTTATATGCGCATGACACAGGAATGTCATGCAGTAGTTGTATTGATTTTCATATGTGGGCGCGCAAGAGCACGGGTCATGCAGGCCAGCATGAAGCAACGGCCGCATGTATTGTGTGCATGTGTATGGTACGGTATTGTTCCAAGGTGCTCATGCAGCATGACGCATTCATGGTGCGCACATGTGTTCACATACCCCGACTAAGCTTGTGCTGCTGCTGCTGCTGCCGCTGTTGCTACGCCTGACTCTGTAGGGCTACACTGTCAGGCAGAGCAAGTACAACAACCAGATCACGTACAACGCGCGCAACGTGATGGACCAGCCCAACCTGCTTGGCGGCGGCATTGACCAGGAGGCCAAGGCCCAGGCAGAGGCGGAGGCCGCACGGTGAGTGTACACATGTGTACACGATTGTTATTCACGTTGATTAGTGCTGAAATTCAGGCTCAGTAAAGAAGGTGGAGGCAGAGGCGGCATGGTGAGTGCACAGGTTTTTTCAAGGTCGCTCATGTTCAACTACGGTAACACAGTAGTAGCACCAAGGCGGCTTTGTGCCCACATTGCAGTAGTCTCGAATGTTTTCAGTACGCAATGCGCACTACTTCGTCGCAGTAGCACACAAGACGGTGCAAGAGGTCAAGGAACAACGTAATGTAGCTCAGCGAACGTGTCAATCTGCTAGCTAAAAGTGTGAAGCAAGGTCGTGCAGCCATATGGACCCTGTCAGCATTGTGGCGTGCTAGAATGAGTGGCATTGTCCTTTCTTACTCTGCGGGGGGGCGTGGCACTCTTTGTGCGCATGCATCACACACCTCGCTAGTGCGTGCCCACACACTGATCACCCCGTGACACACTGCTGTGCATGTGCCCGAAGTTGGCCCAGCTGCACCCCACAGCTTCGCACCAGCACCAGTACGCGCTGCCATAGCAACTCACCGCCTGCTGCTACACGCTCAAGGTGGCCAGCTGCCGCCTGAGGACCTGTCATTCCATTTAACTTTGTTGTTCGGGGTATACCACACTTGTGGTGCTTACATGCCACTTGCCCGTGCATCCAGCGGTCCTTGCGTGCCCTGAAGTGCCCAACCAACACCACCACCACCACCCCTCTCTGTTTACGGCTGCTTAGGTGCAAGGAGCGGCAGCAGGAGGTCGGCGCGCGCGACGCGGCCCTGAACGCGCAGCTGAGCGAGCTCCGAGAGAGGAAGAGCGCCGCCGACACCAAACGCAAGAATGCAAACGACGCGCTCAAGCACGCGCGCACGCTGCAGGCCAGGCTGCCCACCCTGAGGGTGCGTGCGCCACTCTCTGCTGAGCACTGCTGTGCCTGTCTGCGTTGCTCAGTGCTTTTGCTGGGCGCAGTGTGCTGCTGCTGGGCACTGATGCTGCTGCAGGCGGTGCTGTTTGTGTGTGCCTTTGCGCGCACTAGGTGCTGCTGGTGCTGCACATGTGCACCGACCACAGCAGCTGCCTCTCTCGGCATTGGCTGTGTGGGCAACTGCTCTGTGGTATGGATTCATACTTGGGGGCTGAGGCTGGCGGCTCCGCTACCCGTTGCTGCAGTCTGCAGCCGCAACTCCCTCTCACTCACTGCACGCTGTGCACCACCACACTAGTGTGTGTGCGTGGCGCTGCGTGTGATGTCGCTGTGACGGTGTGGCTCTCAACGTCACACAAGTCCGGGACCGCACGCACCACCTCACGTGTGCGTGCTGCCTCGCTCTCATCGGCCTGCGTGTGCTGGGAGTGTGTGTGCCCACCGCGCCCTGCCGCGTCATGTGTTGAAGTTAGCAACTTCCCATCTTGCATGATGCTGACATGGGGCATTTGCTGCCCGACCGCCACCTGACGATGCAGGCGAGGCTGGCCGCCATGGAGAAAGACCTGGCGACGGGCACCACGCAGGAGCGCGAGTCCATCACCAAGCTGCTCATGAACTGCATGAGGCGCTACACAGAGGTCATGGCCAAACTCCAGACCATCTTCAGCCAGGTCATCGCGGGGCACCCGCAGCTCATCGTGGCGCGCGCGTACCAACGCCAGGCAAGCCGCGCACCCGTAGCAGCGCGGGAAGTGTTGGCTCGGCATGCTGGGCCATGTACTCTGAGGCACGCATCGTGTGACATGCGCCCTTGTGACTGTGCCTCTGGCAGGGGACGCGCACAATGTCAGCATTGCACGTTCCTTTGTGTCCCGCACCGCGTTAACTGGGCAGCACCAGGCTGCGCTGTCAGGTGTCCACGCGCACATGGGCGCACCTTGCCCAAGCTGTCAGTTTCCCTCGTCCCTGCCACCGTCGCGTGCGCCCAAACAACGCTGCTGCCACGGCAGCCGCCACCCCTGCCGCCAGCATCTCTGCCTCAGACCCTCACTTCCCATGGCTGCCTCCGCCGCCCACCGCACAGGCAGCGGCTGAGGAGGAGCGTGCAAAGGCGGCGCTGGAGGCGATGCAGCTGCGCTCTGAAGGCCTCAGCAACACGCTGAGGCGCCTGGAGGCCGCACAGAAGGCTGCGAAGCAGGCCGCCCTGACTGCCTTGCAGCAGGCCAACGCCAAGGCGCCACTGTATGAGGACACGGACGGCGGGCGCGTGGAGCTGCCACTGTTGGACACCCTCAACGAACTGTCGGAGAGCCTGGACGTCATCAACGAGGAGATCACGACGGTGGAGGAGCAGGTGCGGCGCCGGCGGCCGCGGCATGCACCGTGTATACTTTAACAAAGTATATAGTTTATGTATAGATGAGATGTTCATACAGTTGATGTACAGTATGTTATGTACACGCGTGTGAATTGTGACACCTGTTCGTAGGACCTTGGCTGCTCCCTTAAAAACGGCGCATATGACGCGCTTTGAGCGTGCACCTCCTGTGCTGCCGAGGGCGGTGTTTACTCGCATGCGCTGCACCATCGGGCAGGCAAGCCGTATTTACCCAGCCCGCGGACCCAAAATTGTACCTCAAGAGTGTGTACTTCAAGCACGATGTAGTACGTGTACAAGTAGTACTTCGTAGTATACATACAAGTACTTGAAGTACACCGTGTGTACGAGCTACACTGACCCGTATGCCCCAGCTCTACACAGTGCGCGAGTGTGGCCGCGCCGCTGGCATCCTGGCACTGACTCATGATCGCTGTGTGTGCCTTCAGTGTGTGTGCAGGTGGGTGGGCGGGGGGGGGCTCTTGTGTGCCCTGTTGCCAGTCCGGTGCTTGATACACTCTGCACGCCTGCATAGTGGCGGCCCACCGCAGCTGGCGCTGTACACCCATGCACATGGCTTCTGCATACATGCAGGTGTTTCCAAATGGCAGGTGTCACATGTGTGTTGGCAGCCTGCGGACACGTGGAACTGTAAGGAGGGGTGCCTACTTGGTGCTGCACACCTGCTGCCGCTGGTGCCTGTGTGCTGCTGCTGCGGCGGCCGCCACGGCTGTTCTCCTACTGAGCAGCGTGTGTGTGCATGCCCGTGCCTGCACTGCGTGTGCGTACGCAGGTCCGCAACAGCACGCACAACCCTGAGGTGGTGGAGCGGTACGAGGCAGGCCTGAGGAAGATTGACGCGCTCAAGAAGCGCCTGGAGGACCTCAGCGAGGCCAACGAGGTGCGCATCGTGCTCACATGCACTCAAGTACTTGAAGTGTGAACTTCAAGAAGTATATTACTTCAATATGAAGTAGTTGAGGTGTGTACTTCAAGATTGATGCGCTCAAGAAGCGCCTGGAGGACCTCAGCGACGCCAACGAGGTGCGCGTTGTGTACTCAAGTAGTTGAAGCGTGTACTTCAAGTAGTTAAAGTGTGTACTTCAAGAAGTGTACTTGAAGTATTATGAAGTAGTTGAAGTGTGTACTCACGAAGTATAGTACGAAGTAGTTGAAGTACAGTGCGTACTTCTATATCTGGAATGTCCGTACGTATTTGTTGAAGTGGTATAGCAGTAGTGGGGGTGAACGTGCGGTGTGTCTGTTGACTTTGTTGTGTTAGGTGCTGGTGGCTTTTGAAACGACCGCCAAGGAACCCGAGACCCGCCTGTGCAATGTCAGATGACACCACTCTAGCCCTGCCAGACTGTGTGAGCTGTTGAGGTACTGGACCCTGGTACAGTGCAGCACCAGAGCAGTCCTGGACCTGCTATCACAGCAAAAAGTTCCAGCGGCCCAATCACAGTGCAGTAAGTCACGTACTCAAGCGCCACTTTAACTGATAAAATTTCGCAAATCCCAGCATTCCACTATCTCTGGGTGCAGCGCAGCCTCCCGTGCCACTGCTAGCCTTGTGCTGACC
>JAULBY010036179.1:0-14471 GCA_032358315.1 Ophiocytium majus | reverse complement strand
GGCAGCGCCGGCGGCGGCGGCGCCAACCACGCCACGCCGCCGCAGGCTTCTTCGCGGCTGGCGGCCGCGGCAGGGGGGCACAGGCACGGGAGCAGCGTCGCCGGCTCGGCGCACCACCATGCGCAGCAGCAGGGGGCGGCGGGCGTGTTTGGGATGGTGCGGCGGCGGTGTAGCAACGACGCCGCCGTGCAGCAGGAGGCGGACAGCGGCGGCAAGAGCACTTGCAAGGTGTCATGACGGCTGCGCGTGCGCGCGCGGCAGCGGTGGCGGCGGCGGCGGCACCACCAGCAAATGTACCCTCAGCAGCACAGCACTTCGGATGGTGCCTCATGGCACGGGCGCGGGCGGCGGCTGCAACGCAGGCAGCGCTTCAGAGCGGGGGGGGGCTTCACAGGCGCTGGTTTGTGCCTGCCTGCCCTCTTGCCGCCTGGGCGCCTGCCTTTGCGCGCCCGGCTGCCCGCGCTGGAGCCGCCGCCCATCCAGCACACTTCAACATTGAAGTTTAATGTTGAGCTTGCGTGCGCGGGCGACGGCGGGAGACAGGGCGCCGCCTTCCTGCGGGCCCGGCTGCTACCAAACTCCACACGCGCGCAGCGTGCCAGTAGGCCCCCCCGCCCCCCTTGTTTACTCGTGTTTCTTGATCCGAGGGTAGAGAATAACAGTCCTACAGAGACAGGGCCAGAGCCCCCGCTTGGGCGGCCTGGCAACAGGTGTGCCTGCGGCAAAGACCAACGCCCCAAAACGCATACCCCCCCCCTTCCTTTTGTACGTATAGACAGCAGTGCTCGGCAGCGGCATCGGCAGCAGCAGGTGGCGAGACAGCTGAATTTTTTCTTACTCTTCCCTCCCCCCCTCGCTGCGGCGGTGTGTAAATACACAAGGCCGGAACAGATGCAAAGGGGTGTGCAACGGCGTGTGCCTGCGTTGCAGTGCATGCAGCGCCGCTATGCAGGCACTAGTTTGCGTGCTGCTGTAAGGCTGCTGTTGCTGCGCTGCTTTTACCTCCCATGTTGCTGGCCTAGTTCACAGCTGGTGCCTCCACTATGCTGAGCTGACAATCGCTGCAGGCTGGGCAAGCACGTTGCCAGGCCCTCAGGTCGGTTCTGGAGACCACGATCGAGATTGCGTGTTTACGAACGTGTTTGTAAACATATAGGCAGTCGCAGAGCACAACGCCTAAAGGCCGCTAGCTAGCCAGCCAGCCCCCAACACACAGCAGCAGCAGCCGCCGTCACAAACAGCAGGCACCTCTGCTCTGCTAGTGGCCAAAAGGGGGCATATGAGCCGCCATGCGCGTTGCCATTCACGCGCGCGCCTCAGCAAGATGTTCCCTCCGGCGCAAAAGCCCCGTGCCAAGTGGCGCGCGCATGAGTGGGAAAAGCATGAGTGGGAAAAGCATGATCAAACATGCTGTCCCCTGTCGTTAGGATTTCAAGATGGCTTTTCTCTTGACACACCACTGACTACCTTCAGCTTCATCACGCAGTGCCTGTGCTACATGTAGCGGTGGCGCGTACCGTTCAGGAAGTTGGGGTAAACTTCAACACCAATTTTCGACCCCCGAAAAGTTGCTCGCACTATGCTGTGTTTGTCGCCGCTGTGATCGAGATGGGCGACGCACCCACCAATATTCATGACTTGCGCTACCTTACCGTAGCAGAACCACAGTTCTGCGCTGGCACTGTGCACGGCATGTGAGCTCGCGCTCAAGGCTCTGAACTTCAACTTATCGCCCGGGTGTCAAGGTCCCGTGCTCAGTGGACCGTTTCTCTGAAACTGCCAAAGAAGGAAACCGTCGGACCTGGACAGGACTCTGCACACACGTGTGCTGCTGTGCTGCTTGCACACACACACACACACACACACACACACCAGAGCAAACACGAGCGACCACAAGGCAGACGCAGGCCCCAAACCCCATCGCCCACGTGCCCGCCGCCACGGTGAACCGCCTCCTGGCCGCATGGCCTCAATCCTCTCGCTCCCATACACCATCTCCACCGTCAAGGCCCATCAACAAAACTCGTGCCGGCCGACAAGCGACACACGTGCCCGCCGCCAAGGTAGAACCGCGTAAAAGCGTGACCTCCAGGCCTTATAGCGGTCCCGCTGTGAGGGACTCGCAGCTACGGCTCCCCAGTCTTTGAGGCGCGCGGGGCAGTGCCGCTCTCAACCTGGCTGCGGCCCTAGGAAAGTGCCCACCGAGGAGCTGCACTGGCGCCGCAGCGAGCTCTCAGATGGGCATGATTACAGGGACTCGCGCTCGCTGCGCTGGGGTCGACCAGACCCCGCGGGGACACAGCTTGCGCGAGACAACGCAGTTGCGCGCTGCCTCGAGGTAGGTGCCACAGAAGTACCATCCCCACTTTGGAGGGTGTTCGCCCTCTAACTCCTTTCACAGGAGAGCTTTTCCCCCTCCGAATGCAGTCTCCACCTTGTTGTGGTGGAGGGGCTTGGCGCCGTGCCACACCAGGCCGGTGCCGTACCAAGAGAGGCCGCGCGTAGCTGGCCTGTGTCTCAAGTCAATGTTTGGTTTGGATTGCACGCCTCGTGTGCGACTATACATCATTGGTCAGCATAGTGCGCGACTGCAGCACCACACTTCCAGGCGGCACACAACACCCACACATTCATTCCTTTGCCAATTGTCCACCATTGGCAGTGGGCCAAATCACAAGCCATCCCGCACGTCTTGTTCTGAAGTACTGCCAACGGTCGCCCGGGCTAAGACTACCAAAGTACTTCAAAGTACTTCTTTACTTGTGATGTATTGGGTGCTCCCAAAGTAACATACCCCACCCACTGTGTTGCACTGTCAGCTATTGTAAATGCTAGAGAACGTTACACTCATGCAATACTAATGGCAATAATTCACGCGGCCGCCACAGTTACATGCCCCCCCCTTGTGTTTTGAACCTCCGTCTCAGTTCCGGGCATCTCTTTGCAACAATGCTCTAGGTGCCTAGCCGCATCTGGCTGCTCAGCGCACCACACACACACATTTGCCACCTGGGTAGTGGCAAGTAATGCCAGCGGTTGGACATTCCAGCACCTTAAGCGAGCACTCAGCGCACCCCGCACTTCCTGTACACGCTACATGTGGCAGCGCTTGCCGCCGCAGCCGCCATTGTGTGACACTTCACACAGTCCGCCGCCAGTTTCAGGCAAACATGATCAAACTCCACCTAAGGCGGGAACCGCTGCGCACGTGGCGCGCGTGTGACTGGAAAAAGCTTGACCAGGCACACTGCCACCTGTTGCTGGTTAACAAGATGGCAATGCTCCGCAATGTGCACTCCACTGTGAGCCTAGCATGTTGCTACTGCACTACTGGATGACACACCCATGTCCCAGGGTGTGCAGCTGCTGCGGGACGCACTGTGCGCCGGGCACGGCGCACGGTCGGCCATGTGAATGCGGCAGCAGAAGCCACACCTGTTTGAACAGCTGTATACAGCGGCAACGCCCGCAAGCAACAAAAACACAAGCGCCAGCTGGCACGCACACAATGCGGTCGTCAACGCTTCTTCTTTCTGTGTTTACACAGCCGGGCCATGATGTGGCGTGTGTGTGTGTGTGCGTATGGGCTTTAATGTTGTAAACTGCAGCAAACGGTATGACTTCGCGTTGCGGGGGGGGGGGGTGAGTCGTCATCAGGCGCCACAGCCACAGTCGCCTGTGCGCACCGCCTGAGATGATTGCCGTGCACCGAGAGACGCTGCCACACGGGCACAGCGCTGCTGTCCGCTGCGGGGGCTGGGTCCATCTTCTAATGCTCGGGCGGACAGAGTGGCAGTGACTACTACCGAGTTTTACCCGCGTGGTTGCGCGCTCCAAAGAGCGCGGGAGGGAGTCTGCAGATAGGAAACAGAAGAGGGGTGTGTGACTGGGCACCGCTGGCCCCGCTGCGACCAGCGCACGGGGTGCGCGACCGGGCACGCGGGTCGCACACGGTGCTGAAATGGCGCCCGGCAGGCTGGCGCCGCAAGGGGTGAGCGTGACAAATCTAAAGGGAGGCGCGAGCGGAGGTGCAGAACGCATACAACGCTGCCCGCGCCGCCGTCACTTGCCGCCTGCAACGGTGGAACAGCCTGCCAGGGCTGCAGCGGCGGCACGACGGGGCTGAAGCGCTGTGGGCGTGGGTGTTTGTGTGCGCGATTCGCTGCAAGTGGATCGGCAAGAGCCTGGGTGGCAGCCGAAAAGCAATGGTACGGGGGGTGCTGGTGGAAGCCGCTGCCCCCCCTGCGACCAGCACGCACAGCGTGCGTGACCAGGCACGAGGGGGGGCGTACGGGATGAACGCGGCGCTGAAATGGCCCCCGGGAGGCTGGGGCCAGAGGGTGAGTGCCACAAAACTACTGTGAGCCGAGGGGAGAGGGTTAAAACGCATATGACGCGCCCCCCTCCCCTGCAGACATGTTCGTGCCATACATGGGCGAGGCCAGAGAGCCCGGCCCGTATGTTCGGCGTGCCGCAGATTGGGGGTGGTGCGCGCCGCCGCCAATGCCGCCGGCGTCGATACCGCTGCCGCCAATGCCGCCGCCGCCGCCAATGCCGCCACCAATGCCGCCGCCGTCGAAAATGCCGCCGCCGCCGCCAATGCCGCCGCCGTCGAAAACGCCGCCGCCGCCACCAATGCCGCCGCCGTCGAAAATGCCGCCGCCGCCGTCAGTGGCGTCACCGTACTGCGCCTGCCAGGGCTGCGGTGGCAGCACGAACGATGCGTCTGCGACAAGGCCCATCAGCGCATCATCATTCAGCTCAGCTGCCAGCTGCGCCAGCAGGGCGTCATCCACGCTCAGATCCAGGTCCTCCAGGTAGCTGTCTGCTGGCGTGGCGGCGGCGGCGGCAGAGGCAGCCCCGTCGGTGTAGTCACCATCCCAGGCGTGGAGAGGGGCACGGAGGTCAGAGGTGCACGGCGGCGGCAGCGGCGCCAGCGAGAACGGCACGGTGTTTGGCGCAGGCTGCGGCACCACGGTCGCCGGCTCGTTGGAGTGGAAGCGGTACTGGGCGACCGGCTCTCGCTTCGGCGCGCCGGTGGCGAATGGCGGGGCATCGCTGGCGCCTAGCGCTGGGGAATGCCACATGTGTGGGTCGGCGTGTTCCTGCAGATTGCACAGCTCGGGCACGACCACAGGGGACATGCGCATGGGACGGAGGGGCGCCGCGGCGGCGGGCGCTGGTGGCCAGCCTGTTGTGGCGTTGACCGGCGGCCTCGGCAGCCCCATGGCAGGCGGTGCCGCCACACCCTGGGGGGCGTATGCACCCTGCCCCATGGCAGGCGGCGCCACCGCAACATTGGGGACATATGCACCCTGCCACGCCCGCTGCTGCTGCATGGCGGGCGGGGCGGCCGGGGCCGCAGGCGCGGCGGCAGCACGAGCTCGCCTGGCCGGCGAAGCGGGGGTAGCGGCGGCGCGAGCTGCGGGGAGCTGTGCTGGCGGCGGTGGCGGTCGCGTCGCCGCCGCCGCGTTGTCTGCCATGTAGATGGGCACGGCGGGGGCGCGGCTCATCATGTGGAAGGGGGACGGCTGCACCGACAGGTCCACGAGGTTGGCGGAGCCATCGAGCTGGACCAGCGTGTGGCGAACGAAAATGCGCGCGCGCCCGTGCTGGAGGTTCTCCGCAACCACCCGGTGGATCGCCGCGCAGCGAAAGTGGCTGTGGCGGCGGGGGGGGGGGGGGGGGGGGGGGGGGGGGGGTGCATTTTGCAGTTCGCGTGTGCGTGTCAGCAAACTGGTGGGGGGCGGCACCAAAGTGGGCAGGTGTAGTAGCGTGCCTGATACTTCAAGTCCAAGTGCCTGGTACTTTAAAATTGGAGAGCTTATCTTAATCTTAAAAATTTTATAAGTTGAAGTAGAATGGTGGCTGCATCTGTCACAAGATTCTGGTGACAGGCGGGTGCGGGTGCACAGTGGCGGGGGGTGGCGCGGGGGAGACGGGGGTGTGGGGGGGGGGCAGTTTGATTGTGCGTGTCAGCAGACTGGTTGGGGGTGGCGGGGTGCGCTGCGTGCCTGGTACTTCAAGTAGAAGTGCCTGGTACTTAGAGTAGAAGTAGAATGGTGGCTGCGTATGGTGACAGGTGGGTGCGGATGCAGGGTGGTGGGCGCTGTGTGACACCAAAACACACAGGGTCGAGAGTAATCATGGGGCGGGCAGTTTGTTTTCTGTGGGATGGCAGTGTTTGGTCGGCATGAGCTGGCACATCGCAGCGGCCAGCGTGGGTCGGCCAATCATCCCTGCACTGCCAGTCTGCGTGTGCCAGGTCAGCCTGCCACACACCACGGTACCCCCCTGGTGCCGCTGCACAACAGGCTGCTGGTGTCAGCGGTGCCGATGCAGACCAGACCCAGCAAGTGAAGGTGAAATGACAACAGTTGAAGTTGGTTGGCACCGCACCTGCACGCGCAAATGCGCGCCTTCAGCCCCCGCTCCTCGGGCATCCTACAAGTGCAGTTGAAGTGACAACTTGAAGTTGTCCGCCAGGACCCGACTCCCAAGCCCGCGATAAAAAAGGACAACACCGACTTGCACTTGACAGTCTTCAACCAGCCACTTCCCTGCGCCGTGCTGCAACGGCGGGTGCGCTGCTGAGCCTGCTTCCAAGTGGCAGTTCCTGCAGCTGCAGTCAGTTCCTGCAGCTGCAGTTGAAGTTACCACACTTGAAGTTTGTTGATAAGACCGTACCTGCACGCGCACATGCGCGCTTTCAGCTCCGGCTCCTCTGGCAGCGTATCCCGTCCATCCAGGAGGCGCTGACTGTTGTACGCGCTCACGACGCGCTCGTGCTCCTCGTTGAAGCCCGCGCTCAGCAGAAGGGCCGCCACCCAGTGCATGCTGTGGCGCCACACGGGTATGCGCAGCAGGCCGGGGGCCTTGCATACGGCACGGCAGATGGCTAGCAGGCCATCGAGAGCGCCCGCCTGAGGAGGGTGCAGCGGCGCGCGGCGGTGAATTGGTCACACATATACTACTAGTAGTATATACTTCGCGAGAAGTAATACATTCCTGCAGGCTTGCTTATGCAATCGCTGCTGGTTGACTGCACCTGCTCCACGTTCGCGCCGAGCCGAGGCACTCACCCTGCACCAGATACACAAGCAAGTCCGTTCCAATCCGTGTCACTTGCGCTGCAGCCCCCACTTGAACGCACCACATCTCTATGATGGAATCCGCGCTTAAACAGAAGGTGCGAGATTTGCTGCTTCTTATTAAGCGCTGTCTTTGCTTTGTTCACCCCTTTGCACGGGTCAACCCAGGGTGACGGCCCCTACCGGTGAGGAGACCTAGAGTTCATCGCTTTTAGATGAGTTTTCATATCAAGAAGCAGTAAATGGATGCGACAATCAACACTACTGGTGGGTCACAGCGTATAATTTTCGCATTATACACCGTATAACGTATGTAAATACACCGTATAGCGTATACAGATGAGAGTATTTATACGGCAAATACGCCGTATATCGCGTTTTTGGGCGTATAAATACGCCGTACTTTGTAAAACGTATAAAACACGTTAGACGCCGTGACCCATCACTAATCAACACTGAACGCGCCTGGCGGGGGTCATACTCCTATACTTTTACTAGGGGCATTATGCGCACACCTTGCCGGTGGTGGTCTGGCTGTGCAGCTTGCCAATCATCTCCGCCAGCTGCAGGTACGGCTTCATGGCGGGCTCGTTGGCCATGGCCATGTAGCCCACGTTAACCACGCCCACGTAGTCCGCGCCCGCGAGCGTGTCGCACATCTGGAGGGCCACGTCGCGCGCAACATTCACCTGCGCGCACAGCAGTTTAAGTTGTGATGCAGCAGTTGAAGTTTGTGTATGAGTGATAGAGACATGAGGGCATGTGTGCACCAGCTACACTACGAGATCTATGGGGGGGGCGGCTCCGCGGCCTGCCCTGCGGCGGCTGGCGGGCACAGCAGCGGCATGTGCCGGTAGGCGTCCAGGTTGCGGGCAGGTTGCCGTTGTGGAATTTCGGTTGGGGTTGTGCGGCGGCAACGCTTGGCGATGGTGGGCAGCAGTTGAAGAGGTGCGGCAGAAGATGGAGTTGTGTGACCGCAGTATGCAAGTTGTTGAAGTTGTTGTGGCAGCAGAAGTTGTGGCTGTGCAGCGCCAGCTGAACCTTATCAGCACGAAGCTGGCATGCGCAATGAGGCCCTTGGGCTTCAACTACGCAACTTCAACTTCAGTTACACCGGGCGCGCACCTGCGCCTGCTCGGTGCTCACGCCCAGGTGCGACGTGCACACGACGCGCGGGTGTGCAATCAGGCCCTTGGGCTTCAACTACGCAACTTCAACACAAACTTCAACTTTGGATACAGAGACGAAACCGCCGACAGTTACACCGTTGCACGCACCTGCGCCTCCTCAGTGCTGGCTCCCAGGTGCGGCGTGCACACCACACGCGGGTGCGCAATCAGGCCCTTGGCGGACTCCGGAGGGGGCTCGCTGGAGTACACGTCCAGCGCTGCGCTCGCCACCTTGCCGCTGTCCAGACCACGCAGCAGCGCCGCCTCGTTGATGATGCCGCCGCGCGCGCAGTTGACAATGATCACGCCGTCACGCATCTGGGGGAGGGGCAGGGGGGGGGGGGGGGGGGGGGGGGGGGGGGGGGGGCAGGGGGGGCTGTGGGTGTGTGCCTGTGGGCTATGTGATGATGGTATCGGAGGGATTTTTGCGAAGGTGTTGTCTGTTGGTATCGGTCACTCTCTACCTCCTACACTGATATTTGCGCTGAAGGAAACTACTGCAGAAGCAGATGGGAGCAGCAGCGCACGGCTGGTGTACCTCAAGGACTTGGCAGGTAATACGCTTGTTGCCAGGGCTGTAATGGTTTCACCAACTGCACTACTGTACATGATACAATGCGGACGCTGGTGTGACCAACAGTACTTCAGCAAAAACACCGCCAGCATGGGAATAATAATTCTCAGCTGGCTCACCAAGGAGGTGACGTGAATCACCAAGTACTTTGAAGTACATCATAAACCTGCACAAATGCAGCCACATGACTACTTGCCTACAAAGAAGTATAGGCGGGTGCTACTTTTCGGCGGGCTCGCCTCAGAGGTTGAGCCATTGCAGATGCGGCCCGCTGTGTCACACGTGCGTGACTATTCCTTTGGTAACGGACATGATGACGTTAGATACCACTCTGTAGCAGTAACAGATGTACCACATGGGAACACTACTTTTGGAGACCTAGGGCCCGTGCGGGCAAGGCATCGCTACTGCACCTGGTTTTTGTGTCACACATATTTCAAGTGATACTTGCATAAAAACGCTTCACACTACGACTAGTACATAATTGAATTAACATAATTCATATTTGCCTACTATGTGTACCACTGTAGTACTACAGTAATACAATCAGCCCATGCCCTATAGTACTGAAAAATGAAACACTGCAACAGAACGTTGCTATTTGGCTGGTGCACCTTAAACGTGCAGCCATCACTGATAGACTTCGAAGTATTTGCATGAGTAGTTTTTTCAATTCTGCTCCACCTAGGGCGTGGACAGCCCTGCGCAAGTGGGTGCAACCGAATATTCATAAGGCAATCGAGCGGCCCACTTGTTACTCCGGTTGCAACGTCACAGCAGTCGGTGCGATGCATACCGCCCTAGTGTGGGCTGGCGCGCACCTTGGCACTGCAATTTTTCACTCACTCGTCAGGTCCTTGGTGTCAGGGGTGACAATATATTTCATAAGTATTCTTCTTGGAGTACACAGTACACACGATGTACCTATGAAGTATACAGAGTCTAGTAGAATATGTATGAAATATGTCTATATATGTATAATTGGAGGTATGTGCATGTACATGTGTGTACATGCATACCAGTTAGAAGTGTGCAGGAAAAGTACCGCATGAAAACCCTACTTTCCACGCACCTTGGTGATGGCATCATCGCTGATCAGGTGTAAGGCGTGATGATATATACTCCACAAGTACACAGTACATGTACTAACCAAGTACTTTGGCATATAGAAGTACTTCTGAAATATATACAAAACAAGTACTACATAGTAGGTAAACATGCACTTCAGTAGTATCTGTATACTGTAGAAGTGTTATAAGTGTCACATTGAAACCCTGCTCTCCGCGCACCTTGGCGATGAAGTCGTCGCTGAACACGTCACTGGTGTCGGGCATGAGGGTACACTTCATCCCGAAGTACAAGCATGTATGTACTTCTGCATTTATGTACTTGAACTAGGATAAACACTACACGGAAAACCTACTCTCCGCGCACCTTGGCGATGGAGTCGTCACTGATCAGGTCCTTGGTGTCAGGCGTGAGGGGCGTGTGCAGGGTGATGAAGTCCGCCTGCGCCCATATGTCATCCAGCTCCATGAGGTGTATGCCCTTCTCCTCAGCCAGGTCCTTGGGCATGGCGGGGTCGTAGCCAATCACCTGACGGTTTCATGACAGTTACATGGCAGCAGCAGCATGAGGTGTATGCTCTTCTCCTCAGCCAGGTCCTTGGGCATGGCGGGGTCGTAGCCAATAACCTGACAGTTTCGTTGCAGTTTCATAACAGTTGCATGGTAGGGTGCTTGGTGTAACGACCGCATACCCGGGTCCACTGCCGCTGCGCCCAGTGACCTCATACTTGAAGTAGTATTTTTTCAGAGAGGACAGGAACGTGAACAGTAACGATACTGCATGCCTTCGCATGACATTTTCCTGTGAAAAGGCCAGCGAGCCCAGCAGCGCATGTCAGTTGCGGCAAGTCCCACTTGCACCTGCATGTGCCTCGACTGCAAGGTGCGCACCTAGACACACGCTGACCCAAAGGCATACTACACATTACTTCAAAGTGTAATCTGCATTCGTAAGTACACAAAATATATAGAAGTATGTGTAAAATACTGACTAGGCACTGTAATGCATTATTTTGTATTGAGCATTGGTGAGCATTAAGGGTGTACAAAGTGATGGTGCAGCAGTGCACAAATTTATGCCTAACCTACCAATGGCAGTGACCGTACGTACAGTCAGTGCAGGACAGCACTGTTATGCCGGCTTGCACATATGAGCGCAGACAGTTGTAACTGCATCAACAGCGTACATGACTTGCGTGGTATGCCGGCATGGACAGTAGTAATTGCACCAACAGTGTACATGACACTGCTGCTGCGCAAAGCCAGCCAAGCGCAAAACTGCAGCACCTTCTGTGGCGACATCACTAATGATGGATCACGCGTATCCGTTATACACAATACAGCTTAATTCCATGCAAGTCTGCGCCCAAAGACGCGATACATGGCGCATTTGTTGTATACCTCAATAATTACATTCATTTGCATACGTTATATGCCATATTTGTAAGTATACACTGCACTGTACTTCAACAACATACGGCGTGTAATGCAAAATTCATGCGCTGTCACCCATCACAAGACATAGTACCGTTGCAATTGCCGCGGTTGGGCTCTCCTACCTTCATGCTGAAGCCGTGTGCCCACTTGGCCACCTGCTGCCCGATGCGCCCGCACCCAACAATGGCCAGCGTCTTGCCGCTCATCTCCGTGCCCATGAACTTCTTGCGCTCCCACTTGCCCTGTCAAAGGGAGTGAATGTATTGTTATTGACGGGCGGGTACCACATGATTTATGTATTAAGTGGATGCAAGTCTGACTGAGTAGTGCGTGGTTGGCCGGCAGCTGCATGGGAGGCGCCAGCACATGGCATGCAGCAGGCACAGGGACTTCAATCAGCCCAAGTGCTACATGCACTGCAAACATCCGTTCATGGCCGTAATGGGCTTTAGTGCTGTGTGCACTGCAAACATCAGCTTAGGGCCGCAACAGAGAGGGCACAAGTTGCTGTGGCCGGCGAACCAGCAGCACGAGCAGCAGCAGCAGCCACCATGCCACTCTCACAGGCACCGTACCACAGCCATGCACGCAGCGCCGTGTGCGCATCATTCCGCACAACTGCGACCACAACCACCCGCACCCCAGCAGCATCAGCCACCGCAGCGCGTGCCACAACAGGCAGCACGGCACACACAAACTACTTCAAGCAGCAGCACATGCCACAGCACGCGCGTGCGCAAACAAAAAAAATGCGTCAACTGCCACAAAAAACACAGCACAGCACACAGCACACCACGTGCCCGCTACTGCGTCCTCACCGCCCCCCCCCCCCCACAAATTAAAACAATCAAACAAAAAAAGCGTCAACTGCCACTCACCGCCTTCATGGACGCGTCCGCCTCACTGATGCGGCGCGCGGCGGCGCACAGGAGGGTGACGGCGAGCTGCGCGGTGGAGACGGTGTTGCCGCCGGGCGTGTTCATGACCATGACGCCCGCCTTTGTGCACGCGGGCACGTCAATGTTGTCAATGCCCACGCCCGCGCGCCCCACCACCTTGAGGTTGGACGCGTGCTTCAGGACCTCGGGCGTGACCTGCATTGCGATGAGCAGGGGCGCGGAAGGCGGTGGTTAGACCCCCCCTTCTATGATGGCAGTGCGTTTACATTTTGGTGCGGGGGTGGTGTCACCGCCCTAGCGCCCCGCACTAAATCAGATACGGCATTGTGTGTCATTTATGTAGAGCCATGTGGTCTGTGACAGGTGTGGGGACGCCGCACCGAACTGCATACCGCACTAAATCGAAGCGCACTAAATCGCGAATGCAGTGTGTTATCCCTGAAGTACCGGTATATTGGATTGGGGGAACTGGTGAGTGATTTGAAGTGGGGCAAGGGTGCGATGAAGGTGGCTGGCATGTGGATGCGCACTTGGAAGCCAAGGAGTCTGATGTATTTCATGTTGGTGTGAGCGGGGGCGTCAATCACCATACCCGGCGTGATCCATGTAGCCTATGGCAATTAGCATACATGAATGTCACACTATGGACCTGTTACACACCAGGCACCTGGCGAGCACTGCCGTGTTTCAACACAGGTAGGTCGTGGCATGCTTGCAATGCAAGCTCGAACTGGGCATGGTGGCCTTGTGTGCGTGTGCGCCTTGTGTGCGTGTGCACTGCCACTGCGGCAGTGGCGGCAATGCCCGCGGCCACTGTGCTGTAAGCAGATGCCAGCAAACATGCATGCAGGCTCAGCCCTTTACAAGACAATATCTGCTCTCGAGAGCAAGAGATTCGCATGTACGCTGAACGGGAGTTGCCAAGGGCCGTCAAAGCAGGCGGTTGACGGCCGGGACCGCCTTTGCATGGTGCATGCTTGCCAAAATTTGCTGCTGAGCACTGCCAGGTACCTTGGTGGCGGAGCGCACGACCATGCCATCATAGTCCCCGATGATGTCGCACAGCTGGGCAACAGACAGCCCGTTCTTCACGTCAGCCTGGTGCCCCTTCTCCTGGAAGATTTCGACGCACACCTGTGCTTGCGGGCCCGTGCACGGCGGCACAAGACAGGAACAGCAGAGGACGGCCAGGGTTGAGTGCTAGGGAAGGCATGCAGTTGGGTACGCAGGCACGGGCGCCAATCGCCGAGCGTTTCCCGTATGTGCGCATGCAGAAACGGGCCTGTGTCAGCTGTGCTGCTGCCGCCAGCAGCGGGAGGCCTGCTGTGGACATCCTGAATAGGGCAAGCACACCCTGCGCAGCACACACACAGCTGGGTGCCGGTGCAAGGGGAGACGGAAACGAAGCACGAGCCAGCAGCCAGGCGTGGCCTCTGCAACGGCGGCGGCCCGGTTGACTTACGGGGTCGATGTTGTCGAGGCACAGCACACGGCCGGCGGCGGCACTGGAGGCATGGAATGACCTCCTCGTGAGCTCCCGCTGGGCCAGAGCCCTGGTGGCACGAGCCAGCACCAGTCGGGATGCCATTATGCTGCTGCGGGGGGTGCGCGGGTGCGGCGGCGTGTGTGGCGGAGGCAGGGGCCGGCAAACAGGAGGCAGTCACGAACTGTGAGACAGCTGAGATGGTGGCCGAGAGGTGAGAGAGGGTGGCGGGGGGTGGTTGACGCAGAGTGCAATGGCTGCCACAGCCACGCACCGGCTGTTCCCACAAAAAAGTGCAGCGGGTAATGCTGCGGCGGCGACAGGGGGCAATCAAACGTGATGGCGGACACCACTTTCCTCTGTGCTGTCTCAGTGGCCGCAGGATATGGTCGAGATTCCACTGCAACCTCCTGGCCACCACTGACTACTCCAGCACTTTCAGGCAGCAGCAACACACCCTCCAACCAGTGTCCACGCTCTCTCAGCCTCACCTGGGTGCCGCGGCTGCGCTGCACCAGCAAAGCTGTGTTGTTGTGGTGCGGTTCTCCTCCAACGGGAACGGGAACACAGGTGCGCGCGCGGGGCGCGCGCGCAACACTTCAAGTGCTTGGCTTGGCGCGCAACACTTCAAGCGCACGTGCACAAGTTGCAGTTGACGTCCGAATTCGGCTGTTGACATGTACTTTTATTAAACTCCGCTTAGGGCGCGGAAAGCCCTTTGCACACGGTGCGCATGACCAGAAAAAGGGAT
>JAULBY010036168.1:0-14471 GCA_032358315.1 Ophiocytium majus | reverse complement strand
CCAACCCATCGCCGGCGGCTGCATGCGCCACCCCCTCACCAGCTCCCGCCTGCGCCACCCTACCGTCAGCCGCTGCCGCTCCATCGCCAGCTCCTGCTTGTGCCGCCCCATATCCAGCCGCCGCCTGCGCCGCACCAGCGCCAGTCCTGCCTGTGCCTGCCCCCCCCCCTCGCCAGCACTGGCAGCCGCCTGCGCCGCGCCAGCGCCGGCACCAGCGGCTGCAGGCGCCATCATGTACTTCAAGTACTTTTACTGTAGTAAAAAAAATTACTGTAGTACTCCGCTACAACACAGGTTGTCAAGTACAGAAGGGCTTTCCGCGCCCTAAGCGGAGTTTAATAAAAGTACAGCAATAAAAGTACAGCAGGGTTGTGAGCCTGGCATAGGCAGGTGTGTTTGCCACCTTACACATCTGGTGACAAAGCGGCGCTATCCGTCGCAGAAACGGCGCAGTGGCAGACCCCCCAACAACAATATTTGTGTGTCAAAGAAGTCGCGCAATGCACTCGCCACTTGGTGCAAAGTAATGCGCTGATGACCATACGCAGTCTGGGTAACAGCGGGTAACAATGGGCTGCACTCATATCCTGTGCCATGCTTTGTATAAAGGAATCTGCAGATTCGTGTTAATGCCTATCCCAAGTTTTGGCCCTGATGGCGGCCATCCGGAGTGCCCGCCATGACAATCAACTCGCACCAGTTTGGTGAGATTTACAAGGGGGGTTTCACCATTAATGCGGCCACAGTTTGCATTCCTATGGTTGCTCAAACTCAATCCTTTTTATCTGCTCTCTACGCACAGCCTGGAGCGTTGATCGCGAGTGCACGTGGCAGCAAGTAATGACAACATCAGGACGGTGCCAATGCACAGTACCGCACCTGCAGGCCGCCAAAGTGTATCACAGCAGCTGCTGCACATCGCTCGCGCCAAAGCTGCGCTTGACTGTTGCGCACCTACCGCCCGCATACCCTCCGCGCCGCTGGTGGCACCCAAGGTCGCTGCTACACCGCCGCTACCGCCACACACACTAGCGCAGTTACAGAAAACACAACAGCGCAAATGAAACCAACAGAGTGTACAGCAGTGCAGCAGGAAGCACACCCCATGGCACGGCAGGGGACGTGTTCAGAGCTAATCACAAAACAGTAATCATGAAAACGCGTGCGTCATTTCATTTTTGTGCTGGTGTGGAACGACCGCAGTGTCTGTGGTAACCCGGTGTTTTTCTGTGAAGGAACGTGCTGCTGTGAGGACCGGTGTAAAAGGTGGGATGGCACCGCACGTACAAAGTGTTATGCACCAGGGGTGTAATGGGCCCCTGACACAGCGCCCCGCAACCAAGGCTGGAACCCCCCAATAAACCACTGCGGCTGCCTAAAACCCAAAACTCCGGAACAAATACCTAAACACAATGAAGCCCATACCACAACACAACGCCACAAGAGGGAAAGTGGCAGGAGGGGCGGCAGTGGCTGCACCGGCGGCCGCGGCCACATCAAGCCCGCTGGCGCCAACTACCGTGGTCTGATACCGCGCATCGCCGCTGCTGCAGAGACAACCAACGACGCATGCTCCACCTGACGCGGCCGCCTCATCAACCGCCGCTCACCACCTGTGTGGTACCCCAGCAGCAACAACTTCAGATAGCGCCAGCACCAGCAGCAGCACCGCCCCTCCACGGCCGCCACAGCAGTTGCCGCACCCCGTGTCAAGCACCAAAGAAAACCCCCCTTGCCACTACTTCAAGTAGTTGAAGTTCAGCCCACCGCAGCGCAGGCAGGTTTGAACTTGGCAGTGACTACTTCAAGTAGTTGAAATTCAGTTTTCAACAGCCACCGCGGCTAGCTCAGACTTGCCAGTACGTCAAGTACTTGAAGTTCAGTCCCTGACCGCCACCTCGGCGGCGGCGAGCTCAGCCTTGGCGGACACGCCCTCCGCCGCCTCCGCCGCCACCTCAGCGGCCGCCAGAGCCTCGTCCGCCTCTGCCGCATTCTTGAGCGCCTCCTCGGCAGCATCGGGCAGGGGCGTGATGATGACATCAGCAGCCGCCGGCGTGGCGGATACGGGCGTCGCGGCGGGGGCCTTGGCAAACCTGGTGAAGATGCCCGCCTTCTCAAAAGCGATGTACTGGGTGGTGGACACCTGCAGGCGCAATAATTTATGAATGACAGGCACAAAAAATGTTAGACTAACATTACATATAATTGCATTGCGGGGGGGGGTCAGGGCAGTGCTGGCGCGCTGTGTGGACGCCTAGTGAAAGATGCAGTCAGGTTGTGCTGGGATACATGTTGTATGCAATTAAGTTGCACTGTCTGAAACTGTGCTGAATGCATAGATTCATACGTTGTTGCTGCAGTGCTAGTCAGGTACCAGCAGGTGCTGGCGAAAGCGCCAGTAGCAGCAGCATGACATGCTACTGCTGCGTTTAGGCAGTTGCAAGAAAGAAACACAGCTGATGCGGACACAAAAACATCAGCAATGCACCAGAAGCACCCTGTTTTGCATCAAGGGGTTGCAACAGCGCTTGCAACCCAGACTCACACCCACATCTTCAACAGCAGGCCAACACAGCCCAGTGCCGACGAAGCACACACACAGTTGCATCGACGCTGCCCTTGCTGCTGCCAGTTTGTGCTACCACCGCAGGGAGGGGGGACCTACCCTAGGTACTGTTTGCTGCTGAGCTGCCACGGATCCTGCAAGCAGCCTACCACACACGCAGTGCCAGCAGCACCCATGGCACTTGGAGCTGCCACCCGCACAGCAACAGCACGCACGACGTGCTGCCGCATCAGGGTACTGCAGTACGTGCTGCGGTGGCGGCACAGCAAGTTTTACAGAGACACGAAGGCGGGCAGGATTGCAAGCCAGGCACCCACCTCGGCCATCGGCGCAGCATCTGAGGCATGGGCAGCGGTCCACTGGGAGGGGGAAGCCACCACCACCGCAGCTGCGAGCGCCGCCGCCATCGCTGCCTTGACGTGGTGGTTGCCAGAGCTCATGCGCAGCGCATGCTGCGAAGGCTGGCGCGTGGGAGGGGTGGGGGGGAGGAAGGCCAGCGAGGTCGACGAGCAGCAGGCCGCCACCACGATGCTCGCAGACACCTTCATCTTGAGTGAAGGTGGTGTAGGCGGCTGGGCAAGTGTTGCTGCAGCAGAGAGAGTGAGGATGCAAGTCGAGACAGACCATCTTGATCTCAGAATCTGGAACGGCGGGAAACCGTCAAAATTCGGCAGGATTGGAACGGAATTTGCTGCAGATTTCGATGTTTCCTTTTCACTGTTTGACCTTAATGCCAGTGCACGCCCTGGTGACCTGTCGGGGGCATGCTGCTGCTCGCAGCGAAGCGATCAGTATGCGGGGCTGGAGGTGTGCTGGTGGTGAGGAGAGGCGAGCTGATGCGAGCCCTGCAATTTTGCAGAGGCTGCCACACACACCATCAACGTGCAGGCGCATCCACAGCACGAACGTCTCCCGCGGTGAGCGACCCACTGTTGCCGCTGCGACAGCTGGTCCTGCGATTGCTGTTGCAGTGCTCTTACTTCTTGCAAGAAAAATGTTTGGTGGCAGCAGCATCGGCAGCGGAGGCGCAAAGCTTTCACACCGGATGCAGGCTGCACGCAACTTCAACTTCCCCCCCCCGTTGGAAACAAAGAGGAAACAGGTTTGCTGCCTGATTGACTCTCGTGCAGCTGCTGCTGATTTCGGCAGCATGGCGTTGCACCAGTAACGACGCCGTCGCAGCCAGGGCAGCCGGCGCCAGCTGCTGCAAAACGGCATGCGACCAGCAGCAGCAAAGGAACAGCAACATTGGCGTGTGCCAAAAAGTACTTCAGTGTATGTACGCATTTATGTGAAAACTTCGCATGCAGGTCTGGGTGTACCTGTGCCATTTGATGTGCTTCATGCAGCTGCTCCTGTTGCCATTGCGCAGGCGCACTAGCACTCTGCACTGGCACTTGGTGCATGGCACAGGAGACGGCAGTGGTGGCACTAACAAAATCCCCATCTGTGTTTGACTACTCAAGTCTGTGCAATGTTGTGCACAATACAGTGCACTCGCGACTTTTTGCGCTTACATCTAGTGCGGTATGCTGTTCACTGTGGGGTCCAGAGACCTGGCAAAGACCAAATGAATATGTGTAAACAACGCACGATGCTCTATTTGATTTATTAGTGTGGGTCCTGTATTATGCGGGATGCTAATGGGGCGACACTATCCCACACCAAGTCGCGAGTGCACAATCATGAAACCCACTGTAAAAGTGCTGCACACGTACATGATGCCTGCACGCAAGGCACTGCCTTGGTGGCAGCAGAGCAAGGTTTTGTGTAGCATGAGCGGCTGCGGCCGCTGCAGCAATGTGAGTTGGAGCGGCGGCAGTGGCTGTAGCAGCAGCAGCAGCAGCAGCGGACTGAAGCAACCTGTGCTCTGTGTGGCTGGATGGTGCCCACTGCTGACGCGTTTAGGCCCGCCACTGCTGCACCTGCCTCTGCATTCACACTGTGAGCAAGTTTTCCAAATAAGATGCGCATGGCATGTTACTGCCACCTGCGTGCGTCTGTCGGTACCCACACACTACTACTGTAGGCTACTAATGGTGTTTACGGTGGCAAAATGGCAGGCGCCGAGGCTGTGCAACCACCCAGAAAAAGTGAATTCCCGAATCCGAATTGCTGACAAAGAATAAGAAAATCTGCAATACATCGCCCACACACCCGGCAGTGCCCGTCCTAAACACCCACAAAACTTACCCGCTCTGCAGCTGATTCACCCCCCCCCCCCTCACCCCCCCTTCCCCGAAACCTCTGCATGTGCTCAGCAGCACCAGCAGCAACCGGGGATGAAATGGTCACCGGCGACGCTTGCGGTGCCAAAACAGGCGCCCCCCCCGGACCGCAGCAGCTGCATGGAGGTGCTGTTTCTGGGCACGGGGTCTGGGATGCTGAGCACCCTAAGGGGGCCGAGCTCGGTGGCTCTGCGGCTGTCGCCCGAGATCTGGGTGTTTGACGTGGGGGAGGGGGCGCAGAAGCGCATCATGCAGAGCCACATCAAGGGGGGGATGGTGGGTGGTGCCGGAGGCTGTTGGGTTTCCGCTGCACATACTTGAAGTACATGTTTACATGTACTTGTGCATGGTACTACTTTGTTACAAAAACTTGATTTATTAGGATTACTTGCAAGTACTCAGGTACTGTACTTCAAGTACCTACTTGCACCTGTGTTGCTGTCATTACGCAGAGGCACATCAAGGGGCCGATGGCTGGTGGTGCTGAAGTCTGTTTGGTGGGGGCCGCTGCTGTAACGGTGTTCTTGTGGAGTTAGTTGTGTAGTTGGCTCCGTTGCTGGTACGGGACTCATCCCCAGCCGTTGTGGTGTGCTGATGGTGCGGCTTTGAGTGCGGAAGAGGAGGGGGTGTAATGCTGTAACAAACTATGCTGCTGTGATTCAGTGCGGCACGTGATCGAGTTTGGGGTACAGAAACCTGTCACAAACTACTTGGTGTTATTCAGATGACATGGAGTACCCTATATACTTCTATAGAAGTACTTCAGAATATACATTGGTACCATCCACGCGTCTCTGCATATTTCAGGGTCGGGGAGGTGTCACCACCCCACAACATTTTTTCAGTGCACTGTACACCTACTGGTACTAGAAGTACAATGTAAATTACATGTGACAATGGTACTAATGTGGTTTGGGTGGCCGGGACGAGGTGCCTGTGCTCCTGTAAGGCATGCCTTTTATGCTCCACAGTCAGTTTTTTTTGTGAGATGTAAGCATATGCATGTGCCAGGAGGCCAGCTGCTGTAGGCGAAAAGACAGCCAGTAGCAGTGCGCGAACGCCCTGTATTTGGCAGAGTCATGTGCAAGAGGGGCTATGAACTCCTAGATTAAAGCTCCTGGGATGTGTATACATGTACAAGTATGCAATTATACACAGCATACTGTATACATACATACTACTAGTAGCATATACTTCAAAGGATGTACGTATGCAAGGGCAGCTGGGTGAGGCAGGCGGGAAAAAGGCGCCGGGGGCAATTGCTGCAGCATAGATCAAACGGCGGCTGCTGGCTGCCAAATAAGGTGCTGTTGATAAATAACACTTCTGTAGTAGCAACACAGAGCTTATTAGAGATAATATCTCAAAGTATCTGTAGCAGATACTTCGGAGTATACACAGAAGTGTGAATGCACAGAAGTGTGTTACAGCTAAGACAAAGTGGGCCATGCGGGGGGGCTACTGCAGTCAATCTGACCGCCACGTAAAGCTGCAGCAGTTCTTGTACCTCAAGTATAAGTGAGAGGAAATAGTGTTGGCGTGGGTGGTGCATGTTGGCACAACCGATGGCGCACACCAGTGCATGCCAAAACCACAATGAGCAGCATGCGGAGGCACACGTAGCGCGGCGGGTGCTGCTGCAAGCTTATTTACTTCATCTCTTACTTCAAGTTGAAGTACCAGGTTCTTGGAACACTGCAGTATTCATATGGCAATGGCTGCCTGGTGCTTACAAAGTGCACCCGACACAGCTGGCTGCTCTCCGTTGGGCCACGGTGGATGTGCAAAAGAATGGTAATTAAAATATACGGCCACTACCTGTTGGGAGACCTGGAGTTTATCGCTCCTAGATGAGTTTTCATATATAATTGACATGGCTGTAAACTGTGAAAGGGATGGCGCGCGGTCATTTGACGTGACCGGAGACTGCACCAGCAGCAACATGCCCAGCCATTTATGACACGGCGTGCACAGTGAGTACGCCGCGCTCATGACTTGTGACACCGTGTCGTCACACCTCTACAAAGCCACATGATATCAAAGAGTCATTTGCTGTGCTGAGCATGCACCCCTGTGCTGCTGCTTTGCACACACGGGCATTCCCACCACCCAGCATATCAAGATGCTAATAACCCATAAAAGGAGGGAGCTGCCTTTAGGCGTATTTCTCCATCATCACAAACTTTTGAGAAAAATGGTGCACTGCTGCCTGGTGTATGGCATACTAGTACACTGCGTCCCCCATGCACACCCAATTCATGAATTGATGCATGAATACAGCGTGAATTCATCTAAATGCATTTGCTGTTTTGCGCGCAGATCTCGCACATCTTCATCTCGCACCTGCACGCGGACCACGTGATGGGGCTGCCAAACCTGCTCCTGTACACGAGCCTCAACGCGCAGGGCCTGGTGAGCCTAATTTCAACAACAAAACTTGAAGTACCACCTACTTGAACCAGAAGTTGAAGTAGTGCAAGAACATGTGCTGAAGCGGGCTACCGCATGCACCTGCGCACTGGCATGTGTGCTGGGGGCGGGTGGAGCCTGACGCCAGCCGGCACATTGCCGTGGCGCGCATGGCTGCCGAATTGCAGCCACACTTGAAGTATGTGCGCACTTGGACTTCAAATTCTTGTCGAAGTACAAGTGATGTTCGCCACGCCGCGCTCCGCTGCCTGGCGCAAAATGTGAGAGCCTTGCGGTGGTTTGCAGGGTGCTACAGAGGTTGCCGCTGGGTGCTTGACACATGCAACGGACGCTGCTGGTGGCGCCGACACTGCTGGCTCCGCAGCAGATGGTCGCATACATACTTGTAGCACACCTACTTCGAGAATTATACTTTTAGAGTCATGTATACATCTATACATGTGCCATCTCATTCCCTTTCAGCTCTCCCCTCGCAGAGTTATGAAGTGCTGAGCAATGCCGCCCCACTTTCCCGTTACTGGCCATGCGTGGTCGTTTTAGCTGTTTGCTGCATAGAAGGTGTTAGTGTCGTGTTAGTTTAAAAAAGGGCACTTTGAGACACGGGCTTCGTGCCTTGGTGCTAGCCAACCTCTCATATTTGGGTAGCTAATAGCGCATGAGACGCTTCATTCATGATAATAAAACCCTGCCGCGTGTACATACAATGATCATTAAGCTACAGACCCATCAGCACCGTGCGGTGTACTCAGCCGAGCAGTCTGCAGGGATGCACAGCTCGGCGTAAACAACAATTCATGCGCGTAAGCCTATACTCCTATTACTTAGCACTAACAGTGCTGTCGCAACATGCTCGGCTTACATCAGAGCATAGCGCTGACCACCGCAATCTTGTCAGCTAGCAATAGGGGACCGCTTGACCACGCTTTTCCCAGCCACCCGCACGCCATAAGCACACTTCCTCGCCTCGAACGAAGTGTTGCAGTTCCCCTGCTCGGACTGTTGCTGCCGACTCTTCCGCCTGGGGACCATTCCCCAGGACTGGTCCATGCCTGAGCATCTCTGCTCTGGCCACACTCACACACCTGCCTTCGTCTGCACCTGCATCGACTGCTGCTGCTGCTGCACGGGGCATCCTTCACTAAACGTACTCACAAGACATGCACACCGCTGCCTCCCAATTCTGTGCCTGCCCCGCTGTGGCGTGCAGCCCGATGAGCGCCATGCGCCCATTCACGTGTACGGACCAAAGGGCTTGCACGAGCTCGTGTGCAGCGTGTACCGCCTGTGCCAAGTCAGATTCCAGCGAGAAATCGCCGTGCACGAACTCGTGGTGCCTCCGTGAGTGCATTCATACTTATGGAGTATATACCTTCAAGTGTACTTTTGAAGTGTGCACATACTCAGCATACGACGTGCTTCAAGTACATGAATGCTTCCTCGAAGTATGCTACAGCACCACCATATCATTGCTGGCACTCCATTGCTGCCAACTAGTAGTATATGATGTGCTACAAGTATTACAGCAGTATTTGAATATGCTTCAGTACTACCACATGATTGCTGGTACCTCCCATTTCTGCCAGTGCACGGCATGAGCATGTCTACACCGGGATCTCCACGTGACTGGCTGGCTGCCTGACACCGACATTGCGTTGTGCCAAGGGGCGTGGCACGCACACAACAACACACAAAACAAAAAGTATCACATGCTTCTGCAATGCATATACATGTACTTCCCAAAGTAATAGACTTCAAGTGAGTCCGCATTTTCCCCCAAGGATTGAGTCATAAATACCTCAGATACTTCCAAGTAGATGGCTCTACGGCGGAACCTGCCATTCAATAGGTCCATGCAGCTGCCCGGCGGTGCTGTCCCTGCTGTGCTGTGCTGTTCCACCCTTTGAACGGCTACCCACGCCCGGGTGATGGCCCCTACCGGCAGGGAGTCTGATAGTTGTATGGCTCTCAGATTGCGATTTCATGTATGTGTCTGTTTACTTTAAGTGCTTGTATAGAGCTCCACTCAGGGCACGTAAAGCGCTGTGCACATGAGCGGAAAAAGTATCACCAAAACATGCTGTCCACTGTTGCCAGATAATACTCAAGCACACGGATGTGATTGTTGTACCATGGAGACTGGCGGATGCCTGTGCACACGCAGGGGGCATGCACCTGTGCATGTGTACATGTGTGAAGTTGCTGCTCGTCCGATGGCCAGCATCAACCAGTAGCACGACTTGTACACCTGTTACTCTTACCCATTTGTATGTATATGATAGTACCACTGGCATCATGGTAGCATTTATGTACGTACAGGGCACAGCACGCTTGATCCTTTTTCTCTCAGTCATGCGCACACCATGTTCACAGGGCTTTCCGCCCCCCAAGTGGGTTGATAAACGTACACACACCTTTCGGTGCCTGCCTGGGACTGCCATGCTCAGCACACCTTGCGCGGCCAACCAGCAACAGCGCCAGCTCGCACGGCACTGCCGAGCGCCTCACAGACACCGCTGCAGTGCCCTGCACCGCCGTGGCATGTGCACATCTACGCACTCACCGCATACCGCTCCGCTGGGTGAGCGTTGCGCGGATACAACGCAGCTGCCGGCACGGCTGCCGCTGCTGCCGCTGCCGCCGCCACTGCTTCCGCCGCTGCTGAGCACCTAAACACAGCTCACCCGCCCCCCTTGCCATTGCCACCGCCACCGCCGCCACCATTGGCACCGCTGCACCGCCACCGCTGCTGCTGCGCTGCTGCTGTGGCAGCCAGTACACGTCTGCAGCGAGCATGCGCAGCGCCGCCTATGCCGTTAAGCGTGGGTACGCCTCCCACCCGGCGGTTACGCTCGTTGAGGAGTACCCTGACGAGGGGGGGGTCTACAACCTGGCGTCCGCGCCCGTGTACAATGGGTGAGGCCCCTGCTCTGCTGAGCAAAGGCACCCACATGCCGCACAAGTGTGTTGGTTGTTCGGTGAAATGATAAGGTGTACTTCGACATGGCGCTGTGGAGGGGCGGGTGCGCTTTTCACCTGCTGAGAGGCAGGGGGCTGCTGCCAGGACCTCTAGCCGGGCCACACCAGTGCGAAGGCAAAACCACTACCACTGCTGCTGCCTGGCATGTCCGTGTGCTGGTGCTCCAAGTGTGAGCTTCAAGTTGAAGTTCAGGCCAAGTTACACAGAGGCACACACATGCATGCCAACTGGCCACCATCACAGACAGCCCCACGCAGCATGCAACCTCCCCCCACCCCCCCCGCTGCTGCCATCTCGCGTGCCCGCGGCCCCACCTTACTCCACTGGCACTGACCACAACCCGCCCCTCCCCCCCCCTCCCCCCCTCCTGCCGCCGCTCCGCTGGTGCTCCTTCTGCTGAGCAGCGTTCGATTAATGGAAGCGCGGGCGCAGCGCGTGCCGCACGCGGGCATGGATACTTTTGGCTACGCGGTCACGGAGGTGGCGCTTCGCGGCAAGCTGGACCTCCAGAAGCTCAGTGCCCGCGGACTCAAACCCGGCCCACTGCTGAAAGAGCTGGTGGACATGGGGCAGGTGCAGCTGGCTGGCGGGGAGGTGGTGAGGCTGGAGGAGGTGGCGACGCTGCCGCCTCGCGGCCGCAAGGTAAGAGAAAACATGTAGATGGCGATGGTTGGTTTTATGTTTGTTGTTGAGATGTGATTCTACCTCGCGGCCGCAGAGTAAGATGAAGCTGTAGAAGAGGAGGGTTTTATGTTGGTCATTGTGACATGAGGGCATCATGTGCGTACTGGGTACCCATAGGGAAGGGGTGAGGCTGGGGGATGTGGCCACGCCGCCGCCTCGCAGCCGCAAGGTAGGTTGAAGTTGTAGTTTTGTTTAGTTGCACTTGCGGGCGTGCAGGGGCTCATGCCAGCATGCCAGCGCGCTTGTGTGGCATGGCACATGCAGCATATGCACGGGAACGCACAAAGCTGAAGAGCCTAGATTTTTTCACGAGCTGTAGGAAATGAATATTCAACGTTTGTCATACAGACATAAGGGCATCACGTGCGCACTATGTATACGGAATCTGTGGGGAAGGGGTCAGCTCCGCGGCCCTGCCCTGTGGTGGCCGGCGGGCACAGCATGCGCTGACAGGCATCGAAAAAGTTTTTTCTGGCCATTTTCCAAGTCGTCTTCATGTCCTTCGCTCTTTGTGCTCTACTCAGGTCGTTACATGGTTTTTCTTGTGTGTCGTTACATCTTGTGTGATGGCGCATTACCTGGGGATAAGACAGTGTGAAGTTGAAGTTGTGCAGTTGAAGTTAACCCCCCCATGCCCACAGTTTCGTGGCACCTGCGTGCAACCAGCGCGGGTGTTTTAGCACTGCAAGATTATGCTCCTGTCCATTTGTGCACACCATGTGCACAGGGCTTTCCGCGCCCCAAGCGGAGTTCAATAGAAGTATTGTAGGGGGTGTGACCTGGTTATGCTGTCACGCGCCACCCCTGTTATATCGCTGTGTTCTGCCTCTGTTCCCTGGCGCGCAGGTTGTGATAGTTCCGGACACGAGCGATTCCATGCGCATGCTGGCCATTGCAGAGGGCGCGGATGTGGTCGTGCACGAGGCAACGGGCTTCAAAAACGAGCGGCGCACCATGAATTCAAGAGGGCACTCCACTTCAGGTGCGCTCATTGTGTGCATGCTCTGTACACTCGAGTATCAAAAATCAAAACCCCCTTGGTCGTGTCGCCGAGTATCGGCCGTCGCTCGCGCCGGGGGGTCTTATTGGAAGGGGAGGGGGGGCGTACATGATACCCCTGCATGTGTAGCCATTCACCACCTGTACGTGCAGGCAGCACATGATAAAAACACATTTTTGGTGGGTGCGCAAGTTCAAGGCATGCTCATGTGAGGAGTGGCATGCAGGCTTGGGGCGCACTACTCCTGACATGCCCAGGCCAACAACTTCTTTTCACTTGTGCCGACGCGTCTGTGGAGTAACGCAGTGTGTGCGCTCATTGTACTCATTGTACGCATGGATTACAAGCTAACACAGGGACATAACAGGTAGACTTGCGGTGGCATCTATGTACATGTTGAGGTGCGTACACCCGCACGATGCACACCTTGCACGAGCACAATTAACTCCCAAGCACAACTCACTCAAACATGCAATTCCACACCAACATAATACCGCCCACCGCGCCCCCCCAAACCTACACACACCCCAGGACAGTCATTTTCGGTGTGCCCGCGGTGCTTACTGGCCTTCGCTGTCACACTCAATGCCCCTTCCCCGCCCCCCCTCTTTTGCATGTGGCTGCGCAGATGCGGCAGGCGACTTTGCGCGCGCGGCGGGAGCAGCCCTGCTGGTGCTGACGCACATATCGCCGCGCGTGCGCTGCCAGCCGCACAAAGGGATTGGCTGGCTGCCGCCGCCGCCGGGCTCCAAGGAGGCGGTGCAGCTCCTACAGGAGGCTGCGCGGAGGGGCGATGATGGCAGGGGGGAGCTCCGGCGCCCACAGGAGGTGTGTGGGCATGCATGGTTGAAGTTGAAGTTGTAGTTGAAGTTTATATATTAGTTAGAGACATAGGGCATGTGAGTTGAAGTTGAATTGTGCTGTTGTTGAAGTGTATGGGGATGTTTGGCGCGGGCGCCGAGCCGCGGTGTTGCTGGCGGTGGCAGCTGCTCGGCAGGCGCGAGCTTGGGCACACATTGAACGTGTTATTTGAAGGTGGCAGGTCTGTCCTGGCCAATTGGCGGCGATGCAGGGGGGCGAAGACCGGTGGCCGCAGAAGGTGTGCGGCGCCTGTGGCAAGCTTAAGTGGTTGTCAAACTGTGTGATGACCTTGCGTACCCGCCGCTGTTCCCGGAGGTGTTCTGGCTGAGCCTTCCGAACTTCAAACTCGAAAATGCATGATCTGCGCCCCCAGAACTGTCTTGTCTCTACCACTGTGCTGCACCACGGCACTACCTGGGCTAAGCCACCAGTTTCGCCTTACTGCGCAAGGTCTATCTACACCTTGCAGGGTCACCACCGCTTTCTTCTGAGTGTGTTATTGCCCCCAAAACTCATCGAACTCCCATCCCCCCCCACACACTGCCGCTGCCCCCCCCCCCCCCTTCTTCTGCTGAGCAGCTAGCAGTGCAGGCCAGCGCCGCCTTTGGCAGCCGCAACGTGGTGGTCGCAGAGGATCAGCTAGTGGTCCTCGTGCCCAGCGGCGGCCTCCACGCCCACACCGCTCCTCAACCCGAGGGACAACGGCACCAGGACCACCCACAGATTGACACCAAGGCAGTCCTCTGGCACCCCGCTGTAGCAGAGGCGACACAGAGGCGGGAGGCGCGCCCCCCCGCGGCGTTGCAGCGGCAGCTGCAGCAGCAGCAGTGGCACGGGGGGCAGCGGCAGCATCAGCAGCGGCAGCGGGGTGACCGCGCTGACCAGGCTGCTGGCGGCGCGGCCTGGTAGAGGGGGCTGGCGGTGTCCATGCATTGCCTGCGGCAGGGCGTGTCTCTAGTGGACGCGCTTTTGGTGCTGGGGGCGCTGTGGCGAGTGCTTGGCAATGACATGCAGGATCTGAAGAGTGTGCTCCGCTTTGCTGTGCTGTTGTGTCCGGTGCGGCTGCTGCTGCTGTGGCTGCTGTGTGCGTTGAATCGACTACTGTTTTGGGGGCTCTACGGCAGGTGCGTGCAAATTGAAGTACCTACGTAGTACTTGGCAATTGTGCCGCCGCGGGACATCGGCGCTCCTGTGCTGTGGGTGGGCTTGCATGCCCACGATTGGCAGCACGAGCTGCTTTGTCAAACATGGCATGACCGCAGACAACAATGTCTCAAGTTAGTGAAGTGACAGCTGGCATCACTACAGTGCCTGATGGTGCAAAGACTGGTGCTTGGGGAGAAGGGTGTCTATCACGGTGCGGGTGAGCGCCATGCGCTCACCCTTTGTTATGCCTCATGCGTTGTGCAGGTGTGCATGTTTGTCAGAGGATGCATCGGCAACTTGTCACCCACTGATACCACCCACGTCAAAAAATCGGCTGCGAAGGAGCATCGCATCGGCCGGTACACCAACCGGTGCACGTCCTTTAGCATTGCCAGCGAAGTGGACCCGGGCGCTCCCTTGCTCACATGACAAAACAGTTACCATTAGTTCCATAAGTATTTTCCCTATTGGTTTCAGCACGTGCTACTGACAGCAAGCAACCTCTGTCACTGGTGCACCTTCAACGAAAAATGCAGCACAGGTCCAGCGCTGCGCCGTGTCCAAATCTCAGCCTCCAAC
>JAULBY010036157.1:0-14471 GCA_032358315.1 Ophiocytium majus | reverse complement strand
TCAGGCATGTATAATTGTAGGAATGATGTAGGCGTCCTCCGCAAAGAGGACGCGTTCGGGTATGCCTGCATGTGCGTCATGTCAGGCATGTATAATTGTAGGAATGATGTAGGCGTCCTCCGCAAAGAGGACGCGTTCGGGTATGCCTGCATGTGCGTCATGTCAGGCATGTATAATTGTAGGAATGATGTAGGCGTCCTCCGCAAAGAGGACGCGTTCGGGTATGCCTGCATGTGCGTAATGTACATATGCCGCCACACACTTCAACATGTCAGGCATGTGTAATTGTAGGAATGATGTAGGCGTCCTCCGCAAAGAGGACACGTTCGGGTATGCCTGCATGCGCATAAGGTACACACGCCGCCACACACTTCTACACGTCAGGCATGTGCAGTGCAGTTGCATGCCATGTGCGGCATGGCATTCTGCAAACAGAACGCGCCAAGGGTATGCCTCCGTGCGCACAAGGTCGGCATGCCGCCATGCACTTGTACATGTCAGGCATGTGCAGTGCACTTGCAGGCCATATGTGGCATGACTTGTTCCGCACACAGGACGCGCCTGCGGCGCCTACAGTGTTTGCGTGCCGCCATGCACGTCATGGCGCACCACAGTGCGCACACGCGGTAAACACACGCACACACACACACACACACACACACACACGCCGTAAAAAAACACACGCAGTAAAAATAGCAGTTGAAAGCACGCGCACACACAAGCGGAGCAAGAGCGAGAGGCGCAGCATGCGCACACCCCACACCGCTGCAGACACGCACGCACCCGCGGTGCCGCCAGCCGGCGGGCGGAGCGACATCATCTGGCCCTTGTGGGAGGCCATGGGCACGGGCAGCAGGTCTTTCATCCACGCGCCCATGGCGCCCACCACGCACTCGCACATGACGTGGCGCCCGTCGCTCAGGACGACCTGCGGCAGGCACACGCAAGGGTGTCACACGGGCTTAACTTCAACATCAACATGAAGTTCAACATTGGTGTACAGGTTTGTAAACGCGCCGTGGGGTTGTAAACGCGCCAATGGCGCCCACCACGCACTCGCACGTGACGTGGCGCCGTCGCTCAGGACGACCTGCAGACGGCGCGCGCAGGCTGGCGCGCGCAAGGGCGTCACCGATTAAACTTCAACTTCAACATGAAGTTCAATGTGGTGGTACAGGGTTTTAAAACGCGTCCACACTCGCACATGACGTGCCGCCCGTCGCTCAAGGGCACCTGCGGCCGGCGCGCGCGAGGGCGTCATGGGTTCACCTTCAACTTCAACATGAAGTTTAATGTGGGTTTACAGTTTTATCAAAGACGCCGGCGTCAACGGCAAGTTTGAACAGTGGACAATGTGCAACATGAGTGGGGCCCGTCGCTCAGGACGACCTGCGACCGGCACGCCCATCACAAGTTCAACTTCAACTTGAACTTCAATGACTCTGTTGTATCTGTTGCAACAGCATGGGTGCGGCACACACAAAGTGCAACACCACCTGTGCCAACAGCAGGTGGTACCGCAAGCTTCTGTGCCAGCTTAAGTACAAATGCCCGTCAAGCAGCGCAGCCACTGGGCTGAGCCATATATCCCTTCAAGTAGTGGCTGCTTTACTTGAAGTAAATGCTGCGGCATACCGCGCCGCTGCTGCTGCAGACAGCTGTCGCCTCTTGTTCTCGCAGCAACACATTACAGCAGCTGCCACTGTGCCAGACTTGTTGCGTAGCAGCCCGCGCAAACCCTCCACCTCCTCCAGTCTACCATGCATACACATGAATTCCATACAAAAAAAAACTATCATGCATGCGCAAGAACTCCATCCGAACATGCTATTGACTTACAGCTGCTGCCCGTGTTCCAGACTTGTCGTACAGTAGCCCGTGCGCAGACACACCCTTATCACCTCGACTCTATCACGCATCCACACACACTCTATAAAAAATTGCTAAATACTCACCGCACATAATCTCCATACAAAAACGCTACAGACTCACCACACATGAAGTCCATACAAATATGCTATCGACTCACTTACCGCTGCTGCCCGCGTGCCAGACTTGTCATACAGCAGGCCGCGCGCGGACACACCCTCCACCTCCTCAACTATATGAAAACTCATCTAGGAGCGATAAACTCTAGGTCTCCTCACCGGTAGGGGCCGTCACCCTGGGCGGACCCGTGCACAGGGTTGAACAAAGCAAAGATAGCGCCTAATAAGAAGCAGCTAATCTCGCACCTATCGAAGCGCGGATTCCATCATAGAGATGTGGCGCGTTCAAGTGGGGGCTGCAGCGCAAGTGGCACGGATTGGAACGAACTTCCTTGTGCATCTGTTGCAGGGTGAGTGCCTCCGCTCGGCGCGAACGTGGAGCAGGCTATATCGTGCATACACATACAAACTGCATATAAAACGTTCTTACTAGTCTTGACTATACAAAAACGTCACTTGTAGTACTGACTTACCACTGCTGCCCGTGTGCCAGACTTGTCGTACAGCAGCCCGCGCGCAGACACACCCTCCACCTCCTCAACTATATCGTGCATACACATTAAAAATCCATATAAAAATGTTTTCACTAGTCTTGACTACACAAAAGTGTCACTTTTGGTAATGACTTACCGCTGCTGCCCGCGTTCCAGACTTGTCGTACAGCAGCCCGCGCGCGGACACACCCTCCATCACCTCCACTCCCGCCGCCGCAGCTGCACGCTCCAGCACCTCAAACAGTGCGCGCGCGTCCACATTCATGTCCTGCAAATACAAGTTGTTTCAAACAACAACGGCATGTTGGAATTGTGATTAGGGCACAGGGCAGCACCTCACATGGGGCCCGCGAACAACATGCATGTCTGCGCGCACACTATAATGAATATTGGGGTCGTAAGTGAGTCATGGAGACTAAGGCGGGCATGGAACCAGATGTGCTGCTGCTGCTGCTGCTGCTGTAGCTTTACTTGCTTGCACCTGTGGGCGTGCAACGGCGCGGGTAAAAAACCAAGTAAAAACCCAGGTAAAATGAAGGCCGGCATGTGGCAGCCCATCTGCTGCGCATGCATGCTATATTGAATAATGCATTGTGTGGTCTCTGACTAGCTGTAGCGGCGTTGATTCACGCTTGTAGGTTCAAGAGATGCCGGCGGATGGTAGCCCATCTGGCCATGCAGTGGCCCCGTAATATATACTACGTAGTATATATATAATAGACATGCCTCAGAAGTATATATACATAGCTGTAGTCAGAGATGCACAACTCCATGAATTGGCATACTTCTCAACAAGAATGGGGCTGAAGTACTGACTCCTCTGGTGCAAACAGGCAGGATTTGGCCGCCAGACCGGTGTACTGATGCATTTTCTCAACTTTTACAGTGTATGCTACGAAAGTGACTTTGCTGTACACTGCAGTACGCCGGATGGTGTGTGCATTCCTCACTACACGTGGTGACCCACCACTGTAGACACAGTGTGTGCACTTGTCTGCAGGTACCATCGGCATCTGAGCGCTCTTAATTAATTCTATTTATTAACCTCGCTTAGAATGCACTTCAGAAGTACTACTTGTTTAAAGTTCCCGTCAAGTATCTACTTGAGGTGTACATTTGAGGTTCCACCTATCTCAAGTGCTTTTGGCCCACACAAGAGCACACAAACCCAATATTTTCTGAGTTATCCACTAGTAGTACGGCATAGCACTCATACATGCTCAAGAACTGTGTGCCCGCTTGCCTGCGGGTACCACCGGCCCCCGACCACTCTCGCATATGAGAGGTTCCACCTGTCGCAGCTGCTCTTGGTCCAGACACACGCGCAAACCGCATGGAAGTACTTCCAAAGTATAAAATAGCACAGTAGCGAAGTTTTGCATAGCGCTCATACATGCTTAACAACAGTCAGCAAACTTGCCTGCGGGTACCACCAGCCTCCGACCGCCTCCTCACTAATGAGAGGTGCCATCTGACGTAGCTCCTCCCGATCCAGTCACACGCACAAACCACATTAAAGCACTTTCAAAGTACCAGCAAGTGATATAGTGCTCATGTTTCAGAAGTACATCCTGACAGCAGTCTGCAAACTTGCCTGCGGGTACCACTTGCCTCCGACAGCCTCCTCGTTTATGAGAGGCTCCATCTGACGCAGCTCCTCCCGGTCCAGCCACACGCACAAACCACATGGGAGTACTTTAAGAGTACATACCAGTAATACAAATACTATGTAGCACTCATACTTCTAGTACATGCTTAACAACAGTTTGCAAACTTGCCTGCGGGTACCACCAGCCTCCCACCGCCTCCTCGCTAATGAGAGGCTCCATCTGACGCAGCTCCTCCCGGTCCAGCCACACGCTAGGACCCCCCTCAGGCGGCGGGCTCCACTGAGCCACTTCATCACCTTCAAATGCCGGCGCCAGAAAGCCGCCCGCGCTCCAGAAACCCGCATCTGGGGGAGGGGCGCCTGGCGCAGCGCCGATGCCTGCATGACCGTCGGCATATGCGCAGGTGCGTGCACTTGTTAGATTTAGTTCACGAAGAATAATGTAATAGAGATCAGTACTTTGCAGTAGTAGTAGCAGGTACTTAGACAACTACTGCTTCATGTGAAATGTGAACTACTTAGGCGGAGTAGTGTGGCATTGAGTATCATTGACAACGCAAAACAATGTCGGGGGTACGATACACCCAACAAATTATTGAAGTTTCAGCGGCCCTTCAAACGCTTTTGCGCAATAAATTGAAAAAAAAAATTAAGAAGGAAACCGCGGGCACATTTCACGCCTTATAATGTATATATAAATGTACCTACTTTGACACGACCTGATGTCTCCATAAGTGCACACTTCTTGAAAACAGTGTACATGTGTTGCTGCGTGTAAGCAAGAAGACAGGCCCCACATTGGCTGCAAGACCGCCAATGATCGCTATTTCACCTCTTTTCTACACTGCCCTTTGAGATGCTCAAAAAATACATTTCCATCATGGCGGCGACCACCACTGGGCCCCGACCGCCCACTGCTGCAAACTTCAACTTCATCTTGCATATCATGCGGACAATATAACACTGTCCTGCCTGGGAGGCCCTCAGTGGACTCTATCCACCGGCGCACATGGCCCTGCTCTGCAGACAAGGCAAGGGCTACAACTTCAACTTCAACTTTAATGTGATCTCAGGGCCACATCTGCAACTACAACGTCAGTGTACAGCACACTGTCTTGCTTGCAAGGCCCTCAATGGGCTCTATCCACCGGTTGCACATAGCCCTGTGCAGACACTGGTGCAGCGAAGCGTTGCAACTTCAACTTCAACCTCAACATGGTCTAAATGTGTTCACTCCCAACTTGAGAAACCTAACTTGCCTGTGAGGCCCTCAATGGATTCTATCCACCGGCTGCACATGGCCCTGCTCTGCAGACACAGGTGCAGGTAACGGTCACAACTTCAACTTCAACTACAATGTGGCATGTCTACTGCAAGGTAGAACAAACTGCCTTGCCTGTGAGGCCCTCAATGGACTCTATCCACCAGCTGCACATGGCCCTGCAGACACAGGTCCACATGAGGGCCACAACTTCAACTTCAACTTCAACATAGTCCAAGTGTATTCAACTCCCAACTTCGGTGTATAGCAAACTGTCTTGCCTGCAAGGCCCTCGATGGCCTCTATCCACCGGCTGTACATGGCCCTGCTCTGCAGACACAGGTCCAGATAGGGGCCGCTCTCCAGCCGCTCCGACTGCGGCGCCAGCATGCCGCCCGCAGCGTACGACGCCGCCTCGCGCCGGTCGCGCCGCAGCACCGTCACCTGCCTGCGCAGCCCAGCACGGATATAGGGAAAATCATGTGTGGATTATAAGTGCTGTCAGCTGCCTGCATAGGGTACATCGTGCGGAATATCGTCTGGAATATCAGCACCGTCACCTGCCTGCGTAGCCCAACACAGTATAGGGGAAATCATGTGGAATATAAGCACTTGCGCCTGGTATGTCTCGGCTCTATCACCTGCCTGCGCAGCCAAGCACAAATATGGGGGAAATCATGTGGAATTTGGTGCCGTCAGCGGCCTGCTCAGTCCAGCAGTGTGTAGGGGAAATCGTGTGCAAGATTAGCGGCTGTTGTGCGCCAGTTTGGCTGATGGGGTGCGCTCCAGCAGAGTAAAGGGGAAATCATGTGGACCATTAGAGACTTTGTAGCTGTAAGCTGTGGCCGACGGAGTGTGCTGAGGCTAAACCAGGCGAGCAAATGTTGCTGTACCTTGACAGGGTAAGCATGTGGGCGGTATGCAGCATTGGCGGCAGGAGCATGGGTTAGAGTTGAGGATAAGCAATCAACAGCAGGACAAGTTCTCAGCAGCTTTCGAGCCAAAGGTGCATGCCAGCCCAGATAACCAGGATATTTTGCCGCACTGCTTCGCCATTTTACCAGAGCTGTCAGCAACAGCGGCTTATGTACATGGAGTTCAGCCTTCCATGCTCCTGCGGATGCCGGCGGCGGGGCAGGGCCGTACGAGGAAACCGACACGGGTCTGGTGACTTGCGTGCGCATTGGATAATATTCATTTTCAAGTCCGAGTTCAGGAAGTTATGGGCCCGCTAAGGCTGGCAGTAAGTAATGCTGCTGCACTTTAGCCACACGTCGTACAAGGCCGTGGGTTGCCCGGCAGGCAGCTGCAACCTCAAGTGCATGTACGCAGGCTGCATGCATGCCGCCGATGACCGTGCCTCCAGGCAGCTTGAAGGCAGGGGACTGAAGCAGCAGCACTATTGCTGCGGGTCGACAGCGCAGCAGCAGCAGCAGCAGCAGGCAGCACCCCTCCTCGGAACCCACCCACCACCGCCCCCACGTGAGGTTCTCAGAGCGCGGATCCAGCAGCAGCAGGAGTACCCTATGCACCTTCGCCAGCAGGCGGCTGTGAATGGGCGCTGCGCTTACCTGCCCTTGGTCGCCAGCTCCACCGCGGTGCTAAGGCCCGCCAGCCCACCCCCCACCACCAGCACATCCCTCTTGATCTGCCCAATGCCTAGCATCCGTAGACTGCTGCTGCTGCTGCTGCTGCGTTGACGCGAGGTGCGTGGCGAGCACCCCAAAGCTGCGCCCGCCCCGCGGGAGGCGGTGCGGGGAAGGGCGCGGGTGGCGAAGCCATGGGCGTGCGGCAGGCATGCTGCCACGACCACGGGCAGCAGAGCCCACCGCATGGTGCGCACCCAGTCGTCGCAAGCTTTCTCCGTGAGTGCAGCAGTGATCACCCGGCGCAGCAGCAATGACGATGTACACACATGGTTTGCTTATCAAGCACAGACTGGCATTTGCGGGGCCTGCATGCAGCACTCGTTAACAGCACTAGTACTTGCGTGAGGCCGCAGCAGCCACTCCAGAGGATAGCAGCAGGAGCACGAGCTGTGCACTCAGGTCCACTTCACTCGAGCCGAAGCTGCAGAGGGATCCCATTTCATAGCCCTGCCTGGTGTGTGGAGTTGACAGAGCTTCGCTGGTCGCGAACTCTGTCGCACACAAAACATTAGACAGCTTGCTCTGGAGAGCGCGGGGGGGGGCAGGGGAGCGGCCTCAGGGGGTGGTGTCCTGCTGGCCTGAGGGCCCGGGGGCGGGGCCATGGCTACCAGCAGCAAGGGTGAGTTTTCGGGGCCGCAAAAAGCGCGGAAAAGCCAACTGTAAGATAGTTCACCTCATAAACTGTGTTAGTGTCGGCACCTCAAGGCTGCTGATTATCCGCGTTGCCAGTGCCAGCAAGCTATACATTTGAATACTACCTCCATTACAGCAAGCAATGCGCTGCTAACGGTCAACACACAGCTGCAAACCTGTGTAGCATGTTCTTGCTCTCCTGTCAGCCGAGCTGGGGCGTGTTGCTCCGCTGCTGCTTTGTCAAGCCAAGCACTTCACTGAGTGTTGGCAGTGCGTGTGTGCCATGCCAGAGCCATGGAAAATGATCGTACGTGACTTACGTTGGAGGCGGCATAGATTGTGATGCCTGTCTTGCAGCAGCGCCACCGCAGTGTTGTCAATTGCACTCGGCATCAGGCTGACACCAGCAGGAAACACTGCTCACCGAATGGTGCGCGCTGCACAGGCCAAGTGGCCAAGCTTGCCTGCACTGGCACACAGACAAACCTGTGTCATTTTTGCAGGTAGACAGCGCGTCTTATATTGTATATGTTATAGTTTGTGCAGCTCATGTGCGTGTGTGGCGACTGTGCTCAGTGCACTGGCCGCTTGTCAACACTGTCGCGGCCAGGTCAGCACACAATAGTGGAAGTGGTGGCGGCAGCAGCAGCTGCTGCTGCTGCACTTACCACACGGCTCTAATTTCTACACAGCTCTTACTACTGATGGTCTGTACTCACGTCGATCAAACAACACACAACACCATAGGAGGCTTGGCTTAGGTACAGCACGTGCACTGCCTATGCGGGCTGCTCCACAGGGTGATATATATATATATGAAAACTCATCTAGGAGCGATAAACTCTAGGTCTATATATATATATTTTTTTTTCTTTTATTTTGCTCGCCTTCTGTGGGCACGCTGGCAGGCTGGCCCAGCCTGCGTGCGCTAGCAGCAGCTCACTCGCTCCCGCAGAAAGTGAGCTGCTGCCAGCTGCTGCCCCCTACGTGCTCCCAAAGACTGCTGAGCAAATGCGAAATGCCCTTTTGGTATAGCACAGTGCGTTTGTGGCCCCAGCCAGTGCTGCAGACGCCAACACCGCCCGCAATGCGCTTGGCCGTCGAGTGCTGGCGAAGCACTCTTGTGCTGAGCACGCACAACTAAAAAATGCTGTACCACCTGTGGAGCAGCAGCCCACATAGGCAAGTCACACCACACCATGAACACCAGCACCCCATTCGCAAGGGGCGATCACGCCGAAGGCTGAGCAGCTTTTGCGAGGGCCACCAGGTGCGCAAGCAGCAGCCGTGTCACTTCTGTGGTGACAGCGGCGCTGCTGCAGGCACACGGAGGCTGCACGCAGGCTGGGACAATAGAGGCTCTGAGAGGGGCTGGGGCTGACGGCAGGGGCTGCCATATGGGCCGGACCTTTTGTTGGGGATGATGGCGGGAGCTGAAAGGTGGCAGATGACATTAAGGTGCCCGGGAAGTGAACAAGTGTCAGCGCCAAGATGCGAAACACCACCTTTAAATACTTCAGGTCCTACTGCCCTCTGGTGGGCCAGCGAATGGGCTAATGTGCATTTGGGCCGGTCCCATGTGCTTGAGAAGTATGGAAACCAGGTGCCTTCATTGCATACATATGCGAAGAGGCAGGCGTGCCACCACCTCGTGCCCACCACAAGCCGCCCCACTGCGTGGTGCGCAGTTGCACCCACACGCTGCTGCTGAGCAGCAGTGCTGCTGCGGGTACCCTGGTTTTGTAACTGCCACCCCGTGTAACTGTCATGTCTGCGCACGAGCAGCGGGGGGCGTGCCCACAAAGCTGCTGCATGAGGTTACCCTGCTTCTGTAACCGATACCTGTTATACTGCCATGCCTGTGTGCCTCCGAGCAACGACGGGCGCGCCCACAAAGCTGCTGCACCAGGTCACCCCTTTTTGTAACCGACACCTGTGTGACTGTCATTTGTGTGCGCGCTTGTGCAACGATGGGTGTGCCCATAAAGCTGCTGCAGGAGGCTACCCTGCTTTTGTAACAGACATTTTTGTAACTGCCCGTGTGTGTGTAACCGACTTTTGTGTAACTGTCATTTGTGTGCTCTTATGCAGCGGCGGGCGTGCCCATAAAGCTGCTGCACGAGGGCGAGGGGCACGTCATAACCGCGGAAATGAAGAATGGGGAGATATACCGGGGGCGCCTCATGGAAGCGGAGGACACAATGAACATGTTCATCACGGAAGTCACCATGACTGCGCGGGACGGGCGTGTGAGCAAACTTGAACAGGTGAGGTGGACAGTGAGTGAACATGTTGGTCATGACCATGAATGTAGCTTATCGAGGAAGTGCGTACCATGCTTGTGGGACGGGCGCGTGAGCAAGCTTGAGCAGGTGAGGTGAACACTGTGAACATGTGGATCTTGGAGGACACACCACGAACATGGTCGTCACGGAGGTCACCATGACTGCGCGGGATGGGCGTGTGAGCGAGCGTGAGCAGGTGAGGTGACCACGGTAAACAGTGTTCATTTTATAATGAAAGACACACCGTGAACATGTTTACCACTGGAGTCACCATGACTGTGCGGGTCGGGCGAGTGAGCGAGCTTGAGCAGGTGATCATGTACGAAAGTGCATGTTGATCATGTAGGGCCCCATGAAATGTTCATCACGGAAATCACTATGACTGTGTGGGACCAGGTAAACACCCTGACCACGTTCACCACAGCAGCGATCTTGACTCATGAGTGGTGCTACTTCGAAGCATGTGCTTCATCGCGGCGGTTGCTATGACTGCATGGGGAGCGCATGTGCGCAAGTTTGGACAGAGCACATTCAGCGTGCGCAAACCCGTGAGTGTATGCTTCAAGGTGTACTTCAAGTATATCATATGGCAGATGTACTCGTCTTCCTGCTTGGCGGCCTGCGCAGGCACATGACACCATGGATAGCGATGGGTCACAGCGTATAATTTTCGCATCATACGCCGTGTAACCTATGTAACTACGCCGTATGACGTATACAGATGAACGTATTTATACGGCAAATACGCCGTATATCGCGTTGTTAGGCGTAGAAGTACGCCGTATTTTGTACAACGTATAGAATACGTTATACGCCGTGACCTATCACTAACCATGGACATGTGCACATGTCACATGGACATGCGCATGTAAGCACCATCCTGTCTTCATATGGACATGTGCACATGCCACATGGACATGTGCATGTGAGCATGTCAGTGTCAACTTGACACTGTCAAAGTGGATTTGGATGGCGCAGCACCTCCAGTCACCAGCTACAGCAGATGCCTGCTTTGCTTGTCATGTACTCCTGCTACTGCTGAAGTGTTTTGAGTCACCATGGGCGGGTTAGCAAGTCCAGTGCAACACCAGCACGAGCGTGACACAGTGCCGAAAGCATCTTGTGTGTCGACTCACAGTACTTCCAACATGCCACTGTTGATATTGTTGAAGTTGTACCACATGACTGTGTCTGCGCAGCCACGCACTTGCCTCATGTGCCCAGCGAGTGTAGTGCAGTCCAGCCATTGCAACATGGTGCGCGCCTGTCAGCATGCTGAGCCATTGTGAGTCCGTAGGCACTTTCGAAATTTCTCACGCCAAGTTGTGACTGTGGAAACAGTGGTGACAGTTGGACGCAGTGATCGCGTTGCTGGGTGGCCACTGGCCATGCTGCCTCTGTCGCCGCCACCGCTGCCTACTCGAATCACCACCAAACCGCGCGGAGCTGCCTCCTGTGCCGCAGTGAAGGAGTATTGGTACGTGGGCATGCTGCCTCTGTTGTCGCCGCCGCCGACGCTGCTGCCGGCTTAAATCACCGCACCCGCTGCCCCTGCGGTTGCTCTCCTGTACCACTCCACCACCTGCAGGTGTACCTGCGTGGCAGCCACATAAAGTTTGTCATACTGCCCGACCTCCTCAAGAATGCTCCCGTGTTCAAGGGAGTGCAGAAGATGGCCGGGGCCGCCGCCGCGACGCGCACCGCCAAGGGGCGTGGCGGCGGCGGGAAGAAGAAGAAGGCGAAGCCGTAGCAGGTCACGTGGTCAGGGAGCAGCAGCAGCAGCAGCTAGTAGTGTTGCCACACGCTACGCGTGGCTGCAACTGGCCCCAGCGCTCTGGATGTCATTGCTGCTGCTGCCTACAGTAGTATCTGCTGCTGCTGTGTTGTGATGCTGCTGAGCACAGCCGGTCACCCTTTGAAAAGCTGCTGAGCACGTCTTTGGGCTGCTCAGCCACGCCACGATGGCTGCACCGGTCAACACGCCTGCAGGCTGCTGACCACTGGCATGCGCCCCACCTGAGCCCATGGAAACCGCAGCCTGGGGCAGAATGGCGCAGCACTCAGCGACTGCACCAGTGCGTGCAGCGCGGCATGCGCGCACGCACTGCAACACCGCATGCCTGGTACTGTGCGCAGAGCGCATCATGCACTGGCCAGGCAAAGGCCGTGGATTCTTGCGTACGTTGAAATGGTGCCATGGCTATGGGGCCGGCTGCGGCTGGCTAGCACATGCGCATGTGCGCTGCCAGCACTTGTACTGCGGTGCTGTGTGGCACCGAGCTGCTTGGCAGCCGCCACACATAATAACCATACCGGCTGGCGCTGTGTTGTTGTGTGTGCCCGTGACATGCACTGCTGATTTCTTCCACATCAGGGACCCACTTGCAGACTCAGCTGCATGCGGAAATGGCAAGATGTCAGTGATCACAGATCATCAACGCTAAAAAAACGCCCTCTTAGTAATAGCATATGAATCCTTCGGCATGCTGAGTACTGTCACAATGGTGGGGTGACAAGGGAGAGCCAAGCGCCACAAAAAGGGGGAATCCGACTGGCGCTTCTGTTGACGTATTGACAGTGTGTTTGAAACACAAATTGCACTCGCTGCCGCATGCCATGGCCGTCATCATCGCACAGGCTGGCATGACCCCATCTCACTTTACTAGTCCCCCCTCCCCATCTCACTTTACTGGTCACTGGCAGTTCTGAGGACGGCAGCACGCGGGCATGCCGCAGCATCAATTGATGACACCAGTTGCCTACACGGTGACAGCAAGGGCACCTGCGCTGGGGAACGATGTGAGAAGGGCAGCTGCACGCGGCTCTCGAAGGCACTGCCGGCGGACGTTCCCGAAAAGCTACCCAAGGGGTACAAGGCGGACGTTTTCAAATTCAAACGTGGTGCCACAAGAAGGTGCACAGTGAAGGAGAACATGGCACCATGCATTTGACAGCCCGCCAAATTGTGACATGTCGTATTGTGTGTGTAGTCGACGCAGACCTCAGGCTGTACAGATGTCATCTATTTATTTAGCTCTAGGTGGCCCGGCAGGCTGGTGCGACGATTGCAAATTAATGCACTCTGTGCTAATTGGGCGGGCGGCGGCGGGTTCTTACACATAGGCTAGTAGTACATGAACACTTGTCAACTGGTGCACCAACCCCGCACACTGCCGGGGCCTCCGGTGGTGCACGCAAACAGCTTTATACAAATCGCGCGACCGCTCGTGATCAATTGCAATAAGCAACGCAGGTGCTCGCACTGTGTGGGCCATCCATCCGCAAGCACCGCCGGAGCATCAGATGCAGCAGCCGCTGGGCGGGCGCACACGTGGTAACCTGGACGCAGCGCTGCGCCAGCGGTTAAGCGTCGCCACTGATGCCCCACTCGTCGACGACATGTGGATCTATGCCTGATGCTGACAGCGCCAGTGGAAAACTGAACACTTTTTGGTAACGGATGTGGACGGCCTCGCAGACATCGACCAGAAACGCAAGCTCGTCTTCGTCCACCGAGTTGACGACAAGGGCGATTGCGCGATTGCCACCTCCCAGTGCCAGGTAGTGCACCTCCTCGCTCAGGCGGCCGTGCAGAGAAGCTATGCGCGCGCTGGCAACTGCACCGTCACCGAGCTTGCTCGCGGCCTTTGCCAGGGCAGCTGCCTCTGGCCCGACACGCGCCACGATGCCGTGCACTTTGCCCACACGCAACACCTCCCAGAACTCGAACCTGTCCATCTCACAGACTGCATTCCACGCATCGACCGCTTTGCCTATGGCGGGGCTGGTGGGCGAGGTGCTGCCAAGTATGTTTAAGCTGAAGCTCTCGCGCAGCAGTGACTCTGCAAAGTCCAGGACGCCCCGCATGTGCAGTATGCGCCGCGCCGCCATTGTGCGCATGTTGGCCTGTGGGAGGGGCAGCACGTGTGGCGATACAGGGAGATTTGGATGCGACATAGTGTGTCAAGTGTAACAGTCGCCGGCAAAAGTAGGTGAACCTCGTTGCCAAACGAGCACCTCGCCTGCGGGCAGACCGTGCAAGTGCAGGCGGGGCCATTCCACAAGTGCGCCTTCACATCCACTCGCCGCGCCGTGTGTCGCCGCAAGCACCCCACCTCATCGCCAAACGAGCACCTGCAGGCGCACCATCTTTAAGGGGGGCGCTTGCTCGCGTTTTGGACCGTCGCGGTGAAGAAAGGGCGGCCGATCAGCCCTGTCTCCCCACTTCTCACCTTCGGCGGCGGCCTACCGGAGGATGTGCTGGCCCAAGCTGGCTAGCATAGGGTAATCTCTCACGTTCCAGACGTTACTGGGCCTCTTACCCTCATCGTTACTGATGGGTCACAGCGCTCGTATAGACTTGCATGTTATGCTGTACAACGCATGTAAAAACCGCATACAACATATTCAAATGAATGTATTTACACGCCAAATACGCCATAATCGCGTCTTTGGGCGTAGACATACACGGTATCATGTACCATTAGTTCCATAAGTATTTTCCCTATTGGTTTCAGCACGTGCTACTGACAGCAAGCAACATCTGTCACTG